>JAGFPH010004486.1:9458-24480 GCA_018207615.1 Philaenus spumarius | reverse complement strand
TTTGAGTAATTTAGGTTTAAAAGTTTCAAACAGCCACCATTTTTAAACGTATTATTTTATACAATCGCTTATTTTTCTTAAAACAGATCATTGTTTGGTAAACTTTATGCCAATACGAATTATTTTGTACAAAAAACAAAATGTCGGCTAGACAGAAAATGAGCATTTTTGGACCTAGTTTATCCGTACTTTTCATCTTATTTTGATGTGGGTAAGCACATGGAACCCTTTTCTGAACTCTCTGCATATATAATGTTTAAAGCCATCCCAAAACGTGTTCTGGGGACCATGATCGGTGTTCATTTACTATTCCCGACCTTAAGTCTCACCATAAGAGTCATTCCAATAGTTCATCTTTCCTATGGAAATTCGCTAATTATGAATTCGTGTAAAGAATATTATGAAATACTATTTAAAATCATAAATATATCTCAATCCCTAATAATGTTATGCCTCTTACAATATTTTTGCAAATAAATACCATATTAAAGGAAATATGACTAAAAAAACATTGTTATTCTCTCCCAAAACATTTGCAAAAAACGTATCAATGGACGTAGGCTTTATCAGAATTAAAAAATATAGTTTTTATAGAACATAAAAAGCTCTTCCGTCAATACAAGGCATGCAAAACTGACAAAGAAGATCATACAACGATTAAACTATTGAGGCTATTTCGTTTCCACATCTGAATGGGAATATTTAATTCTTCTTCCATTCTGTGTGTTAAACGCCTTTTTAAACCTTACTTGTAGTTTATCATGCAATGCAAACATTTTAGCCAACATACTGAATGCATCATTGCATTTCAAATAAAATACTGCAATGTTATGCATGCAACGTAATTCGTTTTAAAAATAAAATAAACTAACTAATTGTTTCCATTGCGTTTAACTTAAAATTAACAACCTTCGAATGCTGTCTACAAATATAATACGAGTACATACCTCTAACTATAAAAAAATCAAAGCCCACTAAAGAATACCGTTGCGAGGCGGCCAATAGGATGGGCGCGCAGCGTTGCCATATCTACTAGCCTCGAACACTCCTGGTATTTACCGCTCGAGGCTTGATCGTACAGTTTAAAAAATTATAAATGCGTTGAGTCAGCCGCATTCAGTTAGAAGCGCGGGAAGAACGTGACAACGTCGCACTACGGTGATTGGAGCGTTCAAGGTCTCGATGTACACAAGCCCATCCCTCAACGGTATTCTTTAGTGGGCTTTGATATAGCCTAGCAGCAGTTTTGTATCCAACTAGTGGTACACCCATCCCATGCTACGGAACAAATTACAAATTAATACCTTAGAGGAGTTTTTTTGTTTTTGCAACATTGAAGCTGGAAACCAAAAATTTAATCCGGAGTGTAATACTACAACTTGCATTGTTTTCAACTTAATACATCAAAACTTAATTAACTCAATATTATGGTCAATACAATACTTTAAAAAAATTTGTAAAATCTTAATAATTCAAAATTGTAGTAAAACAAATTATTTTTGAAACAGTTTCAAAATTGTAGTAAAACAAATTATTTTTGAAACAGTTAAGAAATAAATAAAGGCCTTCTGTGTATTGTGTATTATCGCTAGGTTTAATATCAATCATTAAGTTTTGTTAACTTAAAACTTCAGGTGAATAGGAATAAACGAATCATAAAACAAAATGGAATAAAACTACTTTTCATAGATCATAGAAAGACTGCGACAGTATGAAAATGTCGAAACCAATCCCTAAATAAATACGATGCAGGTGTAACAAAGGATTATATAGAACCAAATAATAGAAAAGCTATTCGAATCCATTTAATGGAAAATTGCACAAACGGGGAAAACTCAGAACAAAATAAAAATGTCGCTAAAATGCAGGTGTTGTAGAAAAACTGATATAAACGCATATAAGAATTTTACTTTAAAGCAAAAATAAATATGGAAAATATGCATAATGATCTTTTTTTAAACAAAGCTAGAAAAAAAACATAAACAAACGTTTACGAATTCCGTTTATTAGATGTAAATTACACATAGTTTAACACTGTTTTAATAACATCAACAAACAAACTTGATTATTCATTTTTGTGTCAACAGTTTAAGATAACCATTATATGTACATGTTTTCCCTTCTTGCAACACATATCGTAGTTCTTAGGGTACACGTTTCGAAAGCATGGTTCCATCTTCAGTCTATGTTGCTCATTCACTTATACGTGAGATCGTCAATAATCAATTAATTATTAAGCTGTAGAAACTTACAAGTTATAACTCCTCAATTAACAATTATCTTTTAAATATAATGTTTTGTATAATCTCGCAATATCTACATAATATAGTAGATCTTTCAGGTACGCAATATCTATGTACATAAAAATAATCTCGATGAAGTAGATAACGGCTTTACACTTTCAGTCGACGAGTGACCAAACTGCAACCGTTAAAAAAAAATGTTTTAAAAATATATTTTTTGTTTTTATATTATTCTTAGTTGAGAATTTAATGAATTTGTGTAGCGCAGTAATTAGTATTTTCAATTGTGTTAAGTGTGTTATTTATTTATTTTTAACGTGCTCACAGTTGAGTGAATAGACAGGCAGCCTGATGATGGAAGCATGATTCCAACACGCGTGGCTAAAAATACGACATAAGTTGCAATACGGACAAACAGATATATCTATATAACTTTATGTAATTTATTATTATTAAATTAGATTATCTTTAAAATGATGTGGTGTAATGCCTCATCAAGTACTCGATTCAAGGGACAGAAGCCGAATAAAATGACTAATAATTCTACTGTAAGTTTATAGGACTGTGGAAAAAATTTTAAACATAGAAAATTATGGTAAACCAACCTCAGTCATTTTACAAATAATTTTTTTCTTCAAGACATGTGCGACAGTATTTTTTTCGTTTTGGCTAGGTTTTATGGTCAACTAACCGATTTGATATCTGTAACGGTTCAGAAATTTAAAATTGGAGCCTCACAAATGGAAAATATTCTGTTTATTTTACTTTTAAGTCCTACACAATAAATGGCCTAAAAAAATTTTAGATGTTTGGTATTTTGAAAGGAACATTTTAAGCAGGTAAATAATTATTGATATTTAGTGGTACAAAACATCAAATGCAAATAGGCTACATTAAAAATGTATTTCCGATAAATTTCCTATTTGAAATAAAATAATCCAACGAAACGCAAACTCAATACAGAAATGTAATTAATTAATTGAAGCTAAAACTGTTCAAACCCTTGCTTTATTATTATATAGTAAATTCTAGCTCCTAAAATTAAAACAGAAATGTAAAACGTTTAATATCAAGAAAGCTAGTGAAAAAATACTTTCTGATCAAAACATATACTTATAAATTCGAAATAATACCTGCAGACCTCAAAGAATACCAGCAAACATTATGAACCGTAAATGTGTGTAATATAGTTGCTCGATAATTGTTTACTTTAAGTTTAGTTTATTAATCTATTTGCTAATTCATTCATGGCTAATGTTTGGCAATAGACTAGTGACAGTCTACTTCGCATTGTTTGCATTATCCTAATTTGTTTAAGGTAATGAAAGCCATATGTCTACTTAATGTCTCTTGACATGCAATTTAAATTGTTAACGGGTTCCTTTACTCACACGTGGTTTATATGTAGTAATAGTAAGCAACGTTGATCTTACATCTTACTTCTATAAAATTAGTTATATATTTATACTTCAATGCTCTTTTACACTTTACATAATACTTGTTCATGGAAGAAAATATTTTAAATACACAAACTGTATATTTCATTACACATTTTTAATCTACTTCAACCTGCATGCAAATATATAAACAAGGTGTGACTACCCATCACCAATTATTTTTAGTTTTCTTCAATCATTTATAAACGACAATGTATTATAAAATACAGTTTTAATTCTGGAAAATCAAATTTAATTTTATCTTTTCAATATGGTTTGTTATATTTAATTTACTTTATAAGAAAGTAAACCCAAGGCTATGTAGAAAACTAATATTTTATAAGATCAATGTATGCTTATTCTTGTTAATGGTCTGTATTTCTTTACAGCTATAAACTTAGAATTATTAACTTAATCAAGTAAACTGATTTACTTAACTGAAAAAACTAAAAAGAATAAATTTAGTCGTGCCAAAAGTACATTCTATTTGCATGCAAATTGTATTTAAAGTAATTGTGTATTTTTACCTTCGGTTTGTCACAGTTCGTGTACATTAGGGATATGTAACACAAATCGCCTGTCACCAGGAAAGTGTACTTTTCCTAAACAAATAAACAGTGTACATATGAACCAAAACATATTATTTGTTTTACCCATAAACACAAATCTATAAATTATATTTTGTACAATTTTTGTTATCGTTAGATTCGACGTGATACAATATACCATTATTAAACTAAAAATTTTCATTTATCGGAAATTACTTAATGATGAACGTAATTAGAGAAATAATTACACTGTTAAACTTATAGTATAATATATAGTTATGATTTATTAGCCTCATATACAACATATAAAGTTCAGTAAAGCAGAAGTATACATATAGTTGTCCTACTCTTACATATACACAAATTACATTAATATTTTATAAAATACAATATTTTAAATTAGATTGAACAATAAATATACAAAATATAAAATATATAAGACATGATTACAGAACAAACAACGATAGTATAGCCTCGAGGACTACTCGTTCAAGTACTCTCTCCTTAAGGATTATAGAAAAGGAATGCGTCACAATGAACAAATAGCGTTGAAGTGAAGCTGTTCTTTATTAACGAAAACGGATGTTTTCAAGTACATGGTTTTGTGCACTAAACTGCAAATCGACCATCTCTCTGATTAATAGGTTGGTAGCCTGTGAACCCACGAAAACAGTTATCATTTGTAGATCAGCTGTTAATCACATACCCAGTTGCTGCTGCTCAAATTAGCATTCTGAGTGTGTGTGGATGGAATTCAGTTTTCTGTCTTTGCTGAGTTGCACCAAGTGCTATATTGAAAGAACTTAAAACTCTGTGAAAGTGTACGCAGTAAATTCAAATTACTAGTAAACAACAATTGCTCTTTAGGTTTATAACGTTTAATACTTCGAATTATTTAAATGTTTGTAATACCAATTACCAATGGATCCTAGAACCCAATATTTTGTTTTAAAAATGTTTACATCTAAAATACCTTTGAACTCTCTGGGTTCGAACTCTGACTTAATCAAAACACTACATGTATCCCTAAAGGCAATAATATTCCTTGATATTGTATTTCCAATGTCTGTTTATATTGGTATAGTTGTAAATTATACAATTGTTTATTAGAAACATAAAATTGCTAATATGAATAATAATAGGCCTAATATTCTATTTTGAAAATTACGAAAAGTTTGTAATATGTATTATATCCGTTTTGACTACAAAGATCTTGTTTAGTGTACAAATATCTAGATCATTATTAACAGTATAAAACTACATAATACTAAGAAAATAACTAAACAAAAGTTAAAGTTAAGAAAAAGAAGAACGAAGACTAACACAAATCTAAGTTTTTTATATAAATCTAGTAGCACAGCTGATAATTCTTTATTAAATGCATGATGTCAAATTAATTCGTGGTAAATAATTTACAGACATCGTACATTTAATTTTATGAACTGGATTACCTGCTCTACAAGCAGACAACTTGGACGTTTACCAAAGCAATGTACGCTTCCCCAGGACTTAATGGATGTAAACAGATCCAAACATGAAGTAATGGCATCTAGGGTCCGCATGGCAAAGGGTTGTAATGTTCTAACCTGACTACAGTGACTACCTTTCGTTTTAGTTTAAAATAATCTGTAACTATCTAATATTTTCTCAGATATTACGTAAGATAATACATTCTATATATTTTATTAATTTAGGCCTATTGCCTGTGAGCACATTTATCGAAGGTATTTTTGTTTTACAAAAAAACAAATAGTTTATTTACTTTACTTATATGAGTTTGCACTAAAAGAACTGTGTTTCAGAAGAAAAATGTAAAACAAACTTTTTCTTAAAAAAAATAAATATCTCCTTTTACTTTCTCACTATACTATAGTACAGAGAAAGTATAGTGATCGCAAAATAAATCGATGTTGAGATTTTTGTAGAAATGTCCATTTTGGGACCCCCTGAGCCCAAAAAATGGTTTTTACAAAATGTCTGTCTGTATGTATACAAAGCTAGAGAGAAAACTATTCGATCGATTTTGAACAAATTTGCACCAAACATGCCGTCAATTATCCCTGTATAGATGCACGAAAAAGGTTTTGAAAATGTTTGAAAAACAACCTCCTTTTTGGCCAAAAATCCCCAAAAAATCTGTTATAATTTTTTTATAAGAAAACGGCTCTAACGATTTTGATAAAATGTGGCTTATTTGTAACCCTCAATGTACCCTACCATATGCAAAAAACCTAATCTTTCTAAAAATTCTCATTCTGCTAGTAATAATAATATTTATTAGTTACTCTCCTACTCGTATCCCCTCTCCTACGTTAATACAATTATGCAGTCAAAGTGAATCTATTTAATAATTTAAATATGTTTTTGAGAAAGTGTTTGTCAGTTTCTAGTACCGTTTATTCTGTTTGTTTTAAATAAAATATTTTAACAAAAATTTTAAATTAGTTAGATATATTTTATAATTTCTGAGATAATATACCTTTTGTGGATAAATCTATTTTTTATAAAATACGCTTTCACTGAAAAATCATGAAAATATGTCAAGAAACTAACACCTGCTAATTAGACTGGGTTTTACTAGACCTCAGCTTTCTAATACAGGTCTTCATGTTGAATTTTTGATAGGGTGGCCTTCTGTCCGCACTTTTGATCTTTTCTTCAAGAGCTTTATCGGCCTTGTAAATGCATACTTCAACCAGATTCTGCATAGCCAAAACACAGTTCACACCCCGTTCAAACCAAGGCTATTTTTAAAACCGAAATAACCTACTAGGGTGAGTTGGGTAATATGGTAGCATTGTTTATATCTCAAAGTTTTTAATTATAAACCTCTCACGTGTACAAATTTAGGTTTAGTAAAAACCAAGCAAACTTGTTACGACCACTCTAGATGGCGCTGATGAAGTTGTGTTTACTTGTACATGTAATTCTAATTGTACAGATAGTAAAGTAACTAAAGTGTTGTTAATGTATAACTTTTTTTGAAGACAAACATTATCCGAGTGGATAGCATTCCTGATCAGAAGGTAAGATAGCTTTTTATGCCTGTGGTTAGAGGGAATGAGGGCGGAAGTAAATCAAACGGTAGTTGTCTCACTTCCAAGCTGACGTCATATGGTCTTCTACTCGGGATGTTTTCGATACTTTTACTATGGTGTGTGTGTGTGTATATATATATTTTAAAAAAACACGATTTTTTCAATTAAATGGATATCAACTTCTTTACCTTCATAAACAATATAATATACTTTATTCGAACAATGAAGTGACAACTATTGACAAAAGAAGAATCGCAGAAGCTGAAAAGGTGCTAGGAGCCCATCTTTAGATAAATAATCATTATAAATCAGCAAGAATGTAGATAAAAACTACATTCAGTTTTGTAAGTGTTAAAAAATGTTACTAAACCTAACACATTGGACGCTTTGGAAACGTTTTATGTTAACAAATACCGTAACATAATTGTGAATAATGAATTAGGTCCTTTACAGAATTCTTTATTAATGTAATAATGCTATGTTTTGTTAAATATTAATATTAGTTTAGCAATCTTATTTAAGTTATATTGTTATTGTTAAAATATTTGATTAACGGTAGGCGGTGGTTAACGCCTTAGCATAGGTTTATGACACGCCCCCTGTAGGGTACGCCACTTCTGTTTAGGTATTTATACGGTGCGTTGTCACACTGTTAGATCAGTTATAGTTTGGTTACTGTAGCCCATGAGGATGGCGACATTGTCTTTGAAACGCGTTTGAGGTTAGTAAACGTATTTATTGTGAGATATTGTGTTCAGGTTTTATTTTGTCTAAAAATGTAGATATAAGCATTTTTAATTTGTTTAATATATATTGGACAACAATAATTTTTTTTTTTATGAGGTTGGACTGCCTTACATTTTTATCTTTGCAAATAATGTAATAAACTTATTAATTAGATGTCAGATAAGGAATAAACTTTATTCAAAAATTAATTTAAATTATTCAAATGAGATTTTAGTTTAAAATCGATATTAATTAATGTAGTTTGCATAAATAATATGTATTATTAGTTTGCATAAATAATATTTTGTATTAAAAGTTTCTATAGATGTTATTTATTGATATCCCTTAACAGGTTTTTAAGTTAAACATTTAAATGTTAAAAGCTGTTTGACCAATTGAAAGGTTTTGGAGTTTATAAAATAAATATTTATTTAATAAAACTAATATAGAAGAAATGTTTTATATTACAAAATATGTCTGCATTTAAAGAGTAATTTTTACTTATTTTATCATGATTATATTGTAATATTAAATTACAAAAGAGAGTCTTATGTACATTTTGTTATCTATATTCTTGCAGAATTTTTCTGGGAATATTGTTTATTCTGCATTAAGTAATGAAGAACTTTTAGTTTTATTAACGATTAACAGCAATATGATGGTTTACAGTTGCCTAACTTATGTGTCCTATTGTGATTTGTTAAAAATGTTCACGAACAGAACAAGTCAATGTCAATGAGTCATGTAGCATAAGTTATAGCTTTATATCCTGAGATGTAAGGATTTATTACAAATGATGTAAATAGAACATTCTCGAGCTAGGAAGTCTAGGTGTAGACAGTAGATACAAATATAAACTCATAAACTAATAAGGGTATACAAATATATACCAGATCAATTATTTAGTTATTATTGTATTTTAAATAGTGTTTGAGGAAAATTAATCCATAATGCAGAGCATATAAATAACATTGAGCTTCACTTGTAAGAAGATATACTTTATAGTAATATAACCACGAGATCTTGTGTTCAAGTTTTGTTTTATCAAAAATTAATAAACTTGTTTTGCAATTGAAAGCAACAGTTATGAAATAACTCATCAGGATCATAATTAATAAAAGGTAGTTCTGAAATTAAATTACTGCTACATTCTTTCAAATAAAGACGGGAAAACATATCGATCACGTATGCCGGGATAATATTACAGAATTTAATATGAACAAAGCAAAAATGTGACAACAGTGATCCTGCTATATTTGTAATGAAATTTGCATATGAAATGAAATTTTGGAATTGTTTCCTGCTAAAATCAATAATGAACCAAAGTTATTTGCGGTGGCTAAAATGTAATTACACTCAAAATTGTTTTACTGAAAATTGAATAATGTATTTAATCCCTAATAGTGTGCACTGTACACAAACAGTTTGTTTCACTATACATCTGTTGTTTTTATTTTAGAAACAGAACTTTTGCTTAAATAACAGAAAAACGGAATATAGTTAGTGCCTTAATTATTAAATAGGAAAACATTAGGTAAACAATTGCTTCCTCTAACTACAATTATTAAGCAATACTTTGGAAACACAAAAGCAATGTCAGCACTAGATTTTCATATTAAAATGCATAAAAAATTGTAAGTATATTTTTATACTTACCTCAAATTTAGTTGCAAAAAGTAAAATGTGAGTAAAAGAGAGTGGTTTTATTATTTCATTCCTAAAGCATTCATTAAGAAAATATAAAGGCAATAAGATGGTGTAAGCATTCCTTCTTCACAGAAAACTGCATTTCTAGCCTGCGATCCCTCTGATGTTGTTTAATCGATGCCACTATATTTAATTTGAAGGTTAAACTCTTGTGATTTATTTTTGAATAAATAAAAATAGTGTATGTTTAAAACCTTCTTATTTAATCGATTCTTATTTTCCCAACAAGTAGTGTGTATTTAAAAAATGTGTAGTAGTTTATTCTAAACTTTCTTCTTGCTCTTGTTATTTTTATTTGAGAACTTATTTTAGTTTCCGTGGATTTAGAAGCACTTATTCTTCGAAGATAAAACGATTTGTTTGCTTTAACACGTAACAAATTTAACAATCTCACTAAACAAACATTGAAATTAATAAACCAGCACACTTTCTGGCTGACAATTTATACTTTATAATTATTCATTTCTTTATATTTTTTAAGTTTATCTTGTTAGACTTATGTTTCAAAAAGTTTATTAATCATTCACATTTATAATATTAGTAGGATTATGAAATGCTTTAGCTAGTATTTACACAAAACTGGTTTATAACCTCTAATCATGTTTTGAAATTTCTAAAAACATTTTAAAGTTATTTATTAATATCCTCAAAAAAAAAAACATAAGTACTTAAATTTCGTTCTCGTGTTTTTATTTAAAATGGTTTGGGAAAGCTTTTCTACAAATGTATAACGCATTCCTGCAAAATATTACAAATTTCAAAATCTACCGATCAGGATAAAGAACCACAGCGACCGTGCTACAGGTATAATGCAATTTGCATATCGAATGAATGCCTGTAACATTTCTGTTAAAAGCCAAAATGAACCAAGGCTACATGCGGTAGCTAAAGTGCCCTTACACTATAATTGGTTTCACTGAAACTGGAACAATCTCTTTGCAAGGCTTTTTAAGGGTGTATATTTTATATGTTGAAAGATACATAAGCAGTTTACACGATAAATACGTAGTTCACAAATTTAACGTGCAAAAGAAATTAAACTATTATACTCCCCGATTATAAATAATAATAAATGTTATGCCATTACATATTATAATTGTTTATAGTTAGTTATACTTTAAATTTATGTTGTGTGATATGGGTGCAATAATTTTATAAAATAATGTTGTAACAAAACTTTAAAAAAATTACAAATTGTGTATTGCAGCAAATTTAAGTATAATTAACGGGGGAAAACTCATACATTGATGGTGATTCAATATATACAAGCAAATAAGTCTGAATTTAGTGAAACAATGAATGAATTAATGGAAAATTTGAAACGACAAATATAAATTGAAAGTTGTTAAATATAATTTAAGAAATGTAGTAAAACTCTGATAAGGAATTAGTAAAAAAGGTCATTTTGTTAGATTATAGTGAAAAAAAGTGAAATTTGATTAATTTATATAATTGAAATATTTACACGAATTATGCTGTATGTATTAAATGGAGATCGTTTAACTTAAATAGGGATCATTTTAAGGAGATAATTTTTATGGAGATATGAGTTTTTATTTTTCAAAGTGAAGGAATATTGAAGAATGTAAATGGAAAGAGATTCGAATTAAATAAAGTAACTTCCAAAATTTGTTTAGATAAAACGTAAACTTTGGTTTCAGCTGATTATAATAAAATGTTAATGTTTAACTTAAGAAACAAATTTTAAAAGTCATGAGTAATTTAATTTCATTTAAACGTAAGGTTTAAGGTACTAAACTTGTCGCCCGGCACACCTCAGAGAGGTGTGTTTCCGAACATATCATGGTGTAAAGTGGTGCTACAAAGAGTAACGAGTAGACAAACTGGAGGGGTGTAACAGTATGTAAAGTTCAATTGGGAAATAAAATGGTACGGCTGTGACAGAGGAAGATGAAGGTCACAGATGTAAGGTTGACTGACCCCAGACAGGCTTGGTGGTTCAGCAGTGGAGCTCCACTTGTTGTATTCATACAAAAGTGGGAAGTGGAGAAAACTTGAGATTCAAAGGGACCGACTCTGATGAGGTGGGAGGAGGGGGTGGTGCGACAGGTAACCACCACCTCATATAACAATAACCACTGGATCTATGTTGTGCTAAATAATAGCTTGCATTCTAACAATAGTTGATATTACAGTTTATAGTTAACGGGGGGGGGGGGGGGGGGGCAGCTTGTGGCTAAATTTTCCAACCTAATTCAGTCTGTTAGCAACAGGGTAGACTCGCTTGTGTATGCCTTCTTATTTAGTTTAGTTATAATTCCGGGTCAACGGTGGAATAGATTGTTTTACTTTAAATAAAAGTTTTGAAGTGAAACATTCGATCGTCAGCTTATTGAAGAACCTTCTAACCCACAACCAATCCTGACCACGCCTGTACCTCCGCAAGAGGTCCGACGCGACGGTACACCCGAAAAGGGAGACGCACCATCAGCAGGACAGCGTAGAGGTGAACTGAACGAGGGATACGCCACAATAGTTTGCAAGTTTTCTTTAATTAGCTAACTAAATGTGTTTACAATTTAAAAAAACTTGTTTCGTAAATTAACTGTATATTATTGGTATTACAGTACACCTTGTAGGTCTGTAAACGGCCTTATCGGAAAAGTATCTTCTATATTGTAACAGAAAAACAGTTAGAGCGCAAATAAACCCTGAAATTTGTTTCACAACTTAAAATCATTGAGAGGGGATGAAAAATATGAAGTTATTAAATTGTATTTAAAAAATAATAAAAATACACCTACAAAATTAAACTTTCACTGTTAAATTTAAAGTTTTAATTTCATTTTAGGTAATTTGCCCTCTTAAATATTAGTAAGTTGTGTTGCTGTTTTAGAGACATAAAATATTATAAAAATATTATAAAAAATTAAGTAAATCTATATATATATATATAAAATCGAAATACCACTGACTCACTGATGATCACTACATCTCAAAAACGACAAAACATATTAACTTGAGACTTGACATAGTGGTTCCCCTTATGCTTTAGATTTGCAATAAGACGGGATTTAAAAAAATTTTGCGTTTAAGGTTATCAGAAAGTAAAACTCGTTAGAAATATAGATAAAACCTAAATGCCACTGACTCACTATTCATCACTATTTCTCAAAAACGACACCTTTTAAAATATTTTGCGTTTAAGGTTATCTATTTATATATATAAAATCGAAATACCATTGACTACATATGATCACTACATCTCAAAAACGACAAAACAAATTAACTTGAGACTTAACATAATGGTTCCCCTTATGCTTTATATGTGCAATAACACGAGATTTTTTTAATATTTTGCGTTTAAGGTTATTAAAACGTAAAAAGCGTTAGAAACATTAAAAAAATCCAAATACCACTGACTGGCTGATGATCGCTATTTCTCAAAAACGACAAAACATATTAACTTGAGACTTAACATAGTGGTTCCCCTTATGCTTTATATGTGCAATAACACGAGATTTTTAAATATTTTGCGTTTAAGGTTTTTAAAACGTAAAAAGCGTTAGAAACATAAAAAAAATCCAAATACCACTTACTTGCTGATGATAATTATTTCACAAAAACTACCAAACGTAATAACTTGATACTTAAAATAGTGGTTCCCCTTATACTCTAGATGTGCAATAAGACGTGATTTTAAAATATTTTTGGTTATTAAAAAGTAAGAAGCGTTAGAAATATAGATAAATGCCAAATGCCACTGACTCACTATTCTTCACTATTTCTAAAAAAAACCCGTAAGCAGCACTGCCGCATTACTATAGCCGAATTTTCTTATGAGGGAATACCTAGTATTATATAATGAGAGATTCCTATGCATTTTG
Organism: Philaenus spumarius; assembly: GCA_018207615.1. Classification (NCBI taxonomy): domain Eukaryota; kingdom Metazoa; phylum Arthropoda; class Insecta; order Hemiptera; family Aphrophoridae; genus Philaenus; species Philaenus spumarius. The sequence continues at coordinate 10,934 of JAGFPH010004486.1, read as the reverse complement.
TTCCTTGTTGCGGAAATTGTTCCAAATATATCTTTGCACAGGATTATAGTAAATTTAATTGTCTTTCGAATGATATAGCTCACAAATTGCACTTGGGTTTATGAGTGGGAGAAATTGTGTAATTACCTTACATTGATAATACAAAAAACATTTATCAGGAGATTTCTATCAGTTTTGTTCTTTGTTCCGGGGATGGTACCTGAATTACCTTTGCACAGGATTGTAGTAAATTTAATTACCTTTCGAACAATATAACTCAAAAATTGCACCGGGCTTATGAGTGGGAGATATTGAGCAAAAACTTTACACAGATATAGTGAAGAAATCATTTATCAGGAGCTTCCTATCAATTTTGTTCTTTGTTCCGGGGACTGTACCTGAATTACCTTTGCACAGGATTGTATTAAATATAATTACCCTTCGAACGATATAGCACACAAACTGCACACGGGCTTATGAGTGGGAGAAATTGTGCAAAAATCTTACACTGATAGTGACAAAATCATTTGTTTGGAGCTTCGTATCAATTTTGTTCTTTGTTCCGGCGACTGTACCTGAATTACCTTTGCACAGGATTGTAGTAAACTTAATTACCTTTAGACCGATATAGCTCAAAATTGGACATGGGCTTATGAGTGGGAGAAATTGAGCAAAAACCTTACACGGATAGTGAAAAAATCATTTAGCTTCGTATCAATTTATTTCCTTGTTCCGAGGACTTTACCTGAATAATTTTTGCACAGGATTGTAGTAACTTTAATTACCTTTCGAACGATATAGCTCAATAATTGCACACGGGCTTATGAGTGGGAAAAATTGAGCTAAAACTGTTATGGATAATAACAAAATCATTTATTTGGAGCTTACTATCAATTTTGTTCCTTGTTCCGGGGACTGTACCTGAATTACTTTTGCCCAGGATTGTAGTAAATTTAATTACCTTTTGAACGATATAGCTCAAAAACTGCACACAGGCTTATGAAAGGGAGAAATTGAGCAAAAACCTCACACGGATAATGAAAAAAATCATTTATTATATAGGAGATTCCTATCAATTTTGTTCCTTGTTCCGGGGACTGTACCTGAATTACTTTTGTTCAGGATTATAGTAACTTTAATTACATTTCGAAAGATATAGCTCAAAAATTGCACACGGGCTTATGAGTGGGATAAATTGAGCAAAAACATTACACGGATAATGAAAAAATCATTTATCAGGAGCTTCCTATCAATTTTGTTTTTAGTTCCAGGGACTGTAACTGAATTACCTTTGCAACAGATTGTATTAAATTTAATTACCTTTCGAACGATATAGCTCAAAAACTGCACACGGGCTTATGAGTAAGGGAAATTGTGCAAAAACCTTACATGGATAGTGAAAAAAATCATTTATTTGGTAATTCTTATCAATTTTGCTCTTTGTTCCGGGTACTGTACCTGAATTACCTTTGCACATAATTGTAGTAAACTTAATTA
>JAGFPH010004485.1:63767-93101 GCA_018207615.1 Philaenus spumarius | reverse complement strand
GTCATCTTTCATAGAAGTACAATAGAAAGAAAACTTATCTGCAGCTCATATAGTCTTGTTATGTACAGTAGTGATTGTTGTTGGATCTTGTATGATCATCAGTATGAACTGAGCTTTATAAATTGTGTTTCTATGGTGTTTTCACTGACACTGATGGGTCAAGAAGAAAAATAAGTCTGAAGAGCATGCTTCAAAGAAGTGCAACAAGAACATTTTGAGAAATTAATGGGGCTGTACCTTTACGATTGGGTTAGGTCATTAAATTAGTCTCTAAGACTACCTTTTTAAGAGTTTAATTCATACTTTCAGATAGGATTACGGTTCTTCGAACGATCAGAAGATGTATTACCCTTTAATGTTCTGTTGATGAAGCTATGGCGAGACATTGCTGCAAGAAAATATGAAAACAGGAAATCAAAATGGACGAATTTTTTAACAGATGGTGCTCCCACCCACTTCACTCGCCCTCTAAACTCATGACGAAGCAAATACAATCAGATTAGTATATATTCTGATATTTTCATGGACCGACGATGATCAGGACAGAGGCACTTGGATCCAAGTTGGGTGTTCGTGCTCCTAGATCCTAAAGCATGCGCATTTAGGCCAGAATGTTTGCATAAATTACAGGAATGTTTGATATAATATGGAGATAAATGATTTTATGTAAATAGTTTGGTCTTTATTAAAATTTTGATAATATTGGATATTGTCTTGCATTATTTTACCTCAAACTTTATCTTGAAAAACTTATCCAACATTACTTTTTCAGTTTTATTTTAACAGAAGTTCTACTGTAAATTTCAAAATGCTCCTTTATTTGCCATTCAACCATTTAAAATTTTGTTCTAAAAAAAATGAAAACCTTACTACATTATTAAGATTTTGAATCAAGGAAGCTAAGAATCGACTTTACACATTTCTAAAGTGACAATCAAAATGTAAAAATCTCTAAAACCATTCATTTTAAAATATAAGACACAAAATATTTGTTTTCTCTTTTAATGACAAACAAACCATTAAATTTTTTTATGTCAGAGTTACGCCTACCTACAAACAACTGAAACATAATTTCTTGGTTATTGTCTACAATACCAAAGAATAGTCTAGAACCAATATAGTTTTAACTGTGATAAATTTTAACAAATAAATCATTTTTCCCATTTAAAAATTGTGGCTGTAATTCTAATCTGACTTAAAATTAATTTGTATTGCATTTGAATCTTCCTAAAAAAAATCCTATTTTTTATTTTGATACTTTAAATCACTTCTCGAAGTTACGATATATATTTTTTTAGCAGCCTCTAACTTCGAAAACATTTGCTACAGTACCTAGTCAAAATCTATGTACCGGTACATAAGTAAATTAAAAATACAACCCTGTTCGGTTTTTATTAGGTATACAATAAACATAACTTTTTTTTAGATAAAGAATGGGATTTTTGTAAACATTGTTTTTTTTAGAAAGGTTCAAATGCAATAAAAATTTATTTATATGAAAGGAAGCAGTTATGATTTAGAGAAAAACTGACATTTTTATTAATATACTTTATTCAATTTTTATAATACAGTAGGCGCTAAAAAATCAGGAATATTGGGGCAGATGGCCGATCCGGATTCCCTGGAGTCGGGCATTAGTTGGCCGTGCGGCCAATAAGAGCGATGGAAAGCCCGCACATACTATTACCACCGCACCGTGCCGATACCCAACGATACTTTAACACTCTGGCACATCAACTTATTGTACTGTAATGTACATAATACAGTACTGGACTGCAATTAAGTAAAACACAGAAATGAAAAATTTAGTTTTTGAACGGTATTGAATGGTTTTAATAAAAAAGAATCTACATTACTATTCCAAACACTTTAAATAAACATAAAAAACACAGTACGTAAAAACAACACTACAAGTTGGAAATTTATTTATAAAACATAAGGAATGAAAATTTAATCCTAGAGATTTATTGCAGCAAACTAAAAAAAGAACGTACAACTAATGTAACTAACACATCCGCGCACAATCTTCCACTGCCTTGTGAATCACAAACGCCGTCAATTTTGTTGAAACATAGAGCGCCCGAAGGTACAAAATACATGTCATTTAAGCTATGCGGAGTAATCGCGTGGGTTTTACAGATTTTTTATAAAAAAAAAATATATATATATTCCCGATTAGCGGTCCGGATTTTCAAGATCCGGATTTATGAGAGTCTATTGTATATAGTCTTATTACTTAAAAAACACATAGGCTAAAGTTACTAATGCCTGATAATTTTAATACTAACACTAAATCTAATTGTATAAAATTAAAAACTAACAAGAATAGCATGCAGAAAAAAACCAACTCCGTTAACTAACAAATCCAAACTGACTGAACTCAAATCTAAAACTAACCTTATATTGTTTGTTTGAAAATTCATTCCATGGCTCCGGATTATTTTTCCTGCTCCATGTGACTTCAGGATTACGAGTAGCAAGTCGCAATAAATAGAAACCTGCTCCAACACATCCAAGACCGACGCAGAAAAAAAGAGGAATCAACTGAAAAGCCAAAACAAAATAAATTGAAAAAATTGAACTTAACAACATGAGGTGTGTGGTAGAGTAAGAACCTGGATGCTCTTATTAACGAATTTCCGTAGGAAATATGAGCTATTGCAGTGACCCTTATGGTAAGACCTAAGATCGGGAGTTGTAAATGAGTCCCGATCATGGTCCCCCAGAACACGTTTTGAGGTGTCATTAAAAATTAAATATATATATATGTGTGTTCGCACTCTAGCGGCCGCATTTTAAGTCCGATTTGGAACATACGTTGGTTGGCCAAAAAAATCTAACAACCGGAAGCACGTTTTTTGACCAGAAGTAACTAGTTTTTGAGATTTTTCATACGAAAATGAAACTTTTTAGAATTTTAACAACAAAAAATAAATGTAGGCCACTATTCTGCACATTTTGTTTTTTTACACGACCTTATAGCTCGCTTCGTTCACCCAAAATTGATCAAAACGTAAAATCCCACAAAAGTACCGGGTTCAAATCCACGTGTGAGATTTTACTGAGGGGGCATCTTCCGATCCGAGGCCCAACAGCCGAGTTTGTACTCTGCGAGCAAAGCGAAGCAGTCCATAACCCGAAGCAGCAAGACCAAAGTGCAAACTCGCAAAGCCCTTCGAGTTTTTCAGCTGCGAGTGGAAAGGAGCACGTTAGTCAAAGCTGAGGCTTAGGTGCAAACAAATTCTACTAATACATTTCATGCACAAAGGCAGCTATTCAGCGCCTTCAATACTAGATCAATTTCCCAAATAGTTGGTTGAAACTTTAAAACATGTAACCTAATTTTTTTTTTTAAATTTGCTCAAATCACGTCAGCGGTTCTGCTGCGAGGTCGAATTATTTGGTCTGTATTTGTTTTTAAATACAAGAGAACAACATATAAATGCATTTTAGAAGACACAACTCAAATGCATTTCTATGACAAAGTCGCATTTCCCCGTTTAGTGTAAAAAATAATAATAGCTATATACATCTAACTTGCTGTGAGGTAAGTTTATTTTTAAGGTTTTTACAATTCATTCCATTACTTTTGTTTAGAATTATATTCCCCTACTGTTTTTATTAGATTCTAGAGCATTTTCTCACTCATAGCCTAGGTTGGCACCTCTGCCGCATTTGGTGAAAAGGTGGGTTGTAAATTTTACCCCTTAACTTTCATAAAAAAAGGACATGAGCATTAGCATTGTAGATTAGAAGGCGTAGGGCGCAAATTTACTATTCGAACCTCAGCTGACCTACGCGCATCAGAAATGCAAGAATTATAAAAAAAAAATAGCCTAAACTTATAGTCTTTAGTCACACTATGTTTACCTGTATTGAACATTTAACAGTAGAATGTAAAACAACGTAAAAATATCAGACGAGGGTCGAATAGTAAATTTATGACTCGGTATGTTTACCTGTAGGTATTCAACATTTAACAGTAGGTCGTAAGTTTACTATTTGACCCTAGCCTAATATTTTTGCAGTCAACGACGTTGTTTTACATTCTACTATTAAATGTTGAATACAGGTAAACATAGCCTACTGTGACTAAATACTATAGGCCTACAAGGTTAGAACCTTTTAGGCCTAGGTTTTTTTTTATTATTCTTGCATTTCTGTTGCAATAGGTTAGCCTAAGGTCGAATAGTAAACTTGCGCCAACAGTAGAATATAAAACAATATCGTCGTCTGCAAAAATATCAGCCAAGGGTTGAATAGCGGGCGTAGGCTATGCTGTAATTTTTCCCCAAAAGTTGTTTCCTTGGTGGATAGTTACTTGTATTATAAATAATATGTCAATATTTTTAGACAATTACTTAAAAAGAAGCTGATGAAGTGTGGAGAAATTTCTGTATAACCTTCTAAGAAGCTATCCATAATGCATATAGGCTATATAACCTTCAAATTCAAAACAAGCTAGAATTAAATTCCAATGCATTCTAAGCAAAATGTATAAGCCATTATTATCTGAACCCACAGTCTTAACTTATTGGTTCAAGCTAGTATTATTATGCAATAGCCTATACTGTGCTAGTTATGAAAATTGTTAATAGGCCAATCAATGTCATTTCTATCCAAGTAAAAAATACTATTAGTTATATTTTAACATTGAGTACTCACAGCAGTATGCTTTTTCAAGCTCTGAAGTGTCATGCCCTGCATCCCCTGCATTTTTAATAATGTATTGTTGGGTTCTTTAGAAAATAACTAATACTTTTACCAGATAGACAGTTTTCCTCTATGAAGAAACGTCCTTTCTAGAACTTGCAGCTGAAAAAGATATTAAAGATGGCAGCATGGCAGCACTGAAACAGCTGTTGTAAAATGTGCATTGCTGCTTTCTTGATCACATTAACTTCTCCTCCAAAACATAGATATATTAGGCTTAATACAGCGACAGACGTGCTTTAGGTCACGTACACAATGTAGGCTAAACATAATTAAATTATCAATAAAAACAAGCTGTTTATTAAAGCATGTCCAGATTTTATTTAATACTTTATGTTTATTAATGAAAACGAATTTAAATGTAGAACAAAATGAAAAACTGATTGTATTAAAATTCACACATCTGTTGTTACATATTAAAATGTAAATAAAACACCTAGTTTTAATAAAAAACAATTTTACGTTAGGCCTTTACTGAACCAACATACATTTCATGAAAACATTAACATTTATTACCATAACAACCAACTTGACAAATTTAGACTCAGGTAATTATTATTCACAACCAACTGATTTTTTAGGTTAGGTAATAGCAAACACAAACAACGAAAAATGCTTACTTATGTTGTATAATTATAAATGTATTTATAATTCAAACACCTATCATTATTACAATAATAATTACGCTATTCTTTACTAGGTCTATCTGATCAGTTTGAAATACTGCTTTACCAAATCACATTTTGGTCATATTTATAACTTGAAAATTAATAACAGGCAGTCGTGTGGCTGTCGTCAGAAGGGAAAACTTTTTAGTTTCATATAGACCTAGTTAACTTTATTTTCGGGTTATTAAGAAGTACCGTATTTAAAAAAAATCAATGTATTAATGTTGTAATGGAGCCTCAAATAACTGCGGAGATGCGACGGAGGCTTAAATAACTGTGGAGATAAGATAGAGCCTTAAATAAATGAGGGGTTATCCAAATACAATGATACTATTGAACTATAGTAAAAATTTCGGTGGTAAAGTTACCAGGTAGCAGCACATTACGGGACTTATCAAAACGTGTTCTATAAAATTAGTTAAAAATTTATAGACAGCGCTTTCTGGTAGTTTAAGCAGCAACTATTTGTAAGTCTCAAAGCCACCAATCAGCAGCCGAAAAAAAATCCACCAATCAACAGCCGACAAGACCAACACTTTAGTTTAAAAAAATAGTTCAATAAAATATTCCAGGTAGCAGCACATTACGGGACGGATCCAAAACGCTAAACTACCATCAAGTTAAAGTATAGACAGCCAACATGATCAAAACTTCTGTTGAAATAGTCATAAATTATTTTCCTCAGTGAGGCGGTCCTGTTTTAAAAAATTTGTCCCGTCTGACTGTTAAAAATTACACACTGTATAAACTAATATCCAGTTAAAAATATGGATAGACAGAGCTTTCTGGTAGCCTAAGTAATAACTATTTGCAGAATAGTTTTCAGCCACCAGTCCACAGCCAACATGATCAAAACTTTTGTTGAACTAGTAATCGATTTTCCTCAGTGAGGCGGTACTGTTTTAGAAAATTATTTGTCCCGTCTCTCTGTAAAAAATAATAGCGAAACATGCATACACATTTGCCTATAATTTCATCTCGGCTTCAGCTACAGTAAGGTGCTGCCCTCAAGTATGTTAAATTTGAAACTGTTTGCAGTTGTTTTGTTCTAGTCCGGTAAGTGCTGCTACCTAATTTCAAATTATCAACTATTGTTTATTTTAATGGTCGGTTTGGTAAAATACTGTATATTTATTATTTGTCAATAAAATTATTAATAAATGCTTTGTAAATCGTTGTCGCACAAGGTGCTGCCCCCAAGTATGTTAAATTTGAAACTATTTGCAATAAATTTGCTCTAGTCCGGTAAGTGCTGCTACCTAAAGCAAAATTATAAACTATAATTTATTTTTATCATTGGTTTCGTATACTATTGTATTTCAATCAGTAAAATTTTGTACATTATTGTCCGTAAGGTGCTACTACCTATTATTAACTTTAAAAACTATTTACTAGTAAGATCTGATAAAGATTTTTATGAGTATTAAATTATTTAATCAGGAATCTTGGTGTAGTACAATATTTTGAACTGCAGTATTAAAGAAAAAAAATAAAGGTTAATCAATTTTTAAGTCAAAGGAGAGTAAATAGAACAGACTAATTCTATTTATTTATAGACTTATTAAAAGCAATACTAGCACTAAAAACTTTTTGTTTCAAACATTTTAGGGTTATGTAAGATAATTTTTGGTTAAAGTTTTATTGGTAGGAAACAATTTTTATAGGATTATAATAATATACTGAATATTTAAACAGCTTTGATTATGAACCTTCTATAATCAAAGATAACAGTGTATCATATAGAAATTCCTTAAGTTAATTATAGAGGGGTAGGCTAAATGGGAACTATGGTGTAAATTTACTTTAGGACACCCAGCTCATAAATGTTGGAATCATGTTGAACTGGTAGTCAACAGTTTCGCATCAGTCTTTTAATGTGCTGCTTTTGTGTTGTGTTTTTATAAGTTAATGCCTACTTTTCCTTTTTATAACCAAATTGCGTTTGATGTTACTTTTAAAATAGTGAGATATTGTCTATTATTGTATTTTGTGAATTAGATAAACTAATTATTATTGATCCTAAGTATGTTGTCCGGGATATAAACTAGGAGAAAATAAATGTATGCTTATAAAGTGGTAATGTAGGCCTACTCCCTTGCAACATTTTAAGGCAAAAATCTTATTTTTTTTTATTTAAATACGATTTATAACACGAAAAGAAGTAGGATTGTGAGTTCAATTAATATAAACCATAATTTTTCAAAAATATTAATTTATTACACTGAGAATTATGGGCATTTAAGTAAAACTGTTAATCAATGTAAACTTTTTTTTAAATTGTATAACTCGACGACTATACACAAGAAAGTTATTAAATAATTTTAAATTATTCAGCTTTTTGTGAGTTCCAAAATGTTAACTGGTACAAATATATTTTATTTAATTGAGATGTAGAATTAAAAGGGGAATAAAGTATTTACTGAAAAATGTTTACAAACTTTAACTTATCACTGTTTAGAAAATGTGTTTTGAGGATTTCCAGGTTGCAAGCTTTTTTTAAAAATGCTCTAGTTGAAAAACTATTGAACAAAATTACACGGATGTTTCACACTTTTAAAGACTAGAGTCGTCCACAATTTCATTTACTTTTTTCTCCAGGAAGATATCTCTGAAAATGCACATCCAATCAAGTAAAAACTCTTCTCTGTTTGAAGTTATTGTTTGTTAATGATGGATGTTGAATTTTATTATAATTACTTGTTTGGACATTTTACTTTGTTCACCCTTACATAGGCCTAGTTGCCTAGGTTTATGTACCGTTAGTTTTAGTTACTTGAGAACGGGAATTGATTTTGTATTCCCGAAACGTCGTGTTTGATTATTTAACACACAAATGATGACAAATGTCCGAACAAGTAATTATAATAAGTAAAAACTGTTGATTCAAAGAAAAGAAGTAACTTGTTTTATTTATTAAATAAGATTAGACATTTATGATGGAATTGTTTTTCGTATTTTGGAAAATAACTGAAAAGTTGTATGTTTATAGAGTTTTCCATATCTCCAGCGTATTAATCCAAAAAATAGCATGACGTCTTTGTGGGACATGTAGGCCTATTTAAATACTTGTTGGTAGAAAATAAGCAAGCCCGGATTTCCTATAAGGGTAGCCTTGGCAATGGTCTAAACTTGAAAGGAATGGTCTTGATTGGGAATCAAGAAAGTATTTTTATTTTAATAAATAAAATATGATTCTAACTTTTGGTTGAATTTATTTATGGGGAACGGGAGGGAATTTTTTTGGTATTGTGGAGCGGTGAATCGGATTTTACTATACAGAAGAAAGGAGAGCGGGAGTTGAGGCCGATAGAAGATGGTGAGGAGAAGGCGCTATATCAAAAACTTTGACCTAGGGCGTCACAAAGCGTAAATCCGGCCCTGTTGACAAACGCGTGATTAATGGTTTAAACAAGCAAAGGTATGAAATAGGAAAGTTCCACTAAGCTGAGCTTTTGAGCAGGCAAAACCCATATAATTCTATTTCACCTGCTAGAAAATGATTTTAAAACCAGCTGAACGTCATTTCTTCAAGAAAAAACATCTTCAGGGCTAGTTCCAGCCATGAATAAATACAAACACAATTTACAAAAACCATTCTTTATTTCATATTTTTCATAAAGATAACAAAATACTTAGAACCTACGTAATACAAAAATCAATTTTCTATTCATATACAAGCTAATGAAATAAACAAAATTTTTTCATTATTGGCTGGAATGAAGTTGGAAAAATCCTGTTTATTTCACAATACTGATTCGTCTTCAACTAACTCATTACAAATGTTTAAAGGGCATTTTGGTTTCATATTATAAACACTTTTCAAAAATGCCATTCATCCAGTGGCATTGAAGATTATATTCGGAATGTTTTTTTCATAGTAGAAATAATACAGTACGAATCTATGTCTCTACTCTGTGGTTATTACGCCGGCAGGAGAGGTTACATGGCCGTTGTGCCGTACTGCATCGGAAATTATTGCACTTTTTAAAAATATTATACAAAATTAGGTTATATTTATTTTAAGACTAGACCTGCTACAGTCAAATTAAATCTCTTTTGGCTTGGCTTACAGGCGCAGGTAGATTTAGAAGTTACATATATTCCCATAAGCTAAGTATGAAACAAATGTATTTCTTATTTCTATGTTGTTGGTCTTCAGAGATTGACCGTGTCACTAATGTCCGTACATTGAATACAGCCGCCTTTTGGGCGCTTGACAGCTGTCCATTAATCTCCAAAGACCAAGAACATAGTAATAATGTTTGTGAACGTGGGAGTCTAGACTTCTAAATTTATTTTTGCACTAAGGCTAAAACTAATGTTTTTGGTACAAATCTTAAAGATGTATAATAACTCTGAACAAATACAATATTTTTCATATTGAGAGTTACGATTTGTTTGTTTGTTGTTGTTCTAAAACAAAAATTTCCCGTTACAAACACGTTCAATATTTTCCATCCCTATATATATAATAATTCGATCATGCAGCTAAACAGCTGATGTGAGTTGAACGAATTTACAAAATTAAGTTTACATGTTTTAGGGATTCAACCAACTATCTGGGAAATCGGTCTACTCATGAAGGCACTGGTTAGCTGCCTCAGAGTACGAAATATAATAGTACAAACCATACTAAATTTTGTAGTTTGTAACATATTTTATGATCAATATGGCATCCTATAAAATGTGTTACACAACAACTTATAATTTACAGTTTTATATGCTTTATAAACTCTTTTATTAAACATTAAATTTTATACAGTAAACACAATCTCTTTTATTGTCTTCATAAACTTAAAACTATTATTGTAAAAATGAATTTAAATAAAATACGTATCAAACCTGATCAAAAAGTACTATAAGGGGATTTCAGTTATTAAAGTGGTAACACTGTGTTACAATCAACCAGAATAAACCGTATAGTTGCCACACTAGTTAATACATCTCATATAACCTTATCCCTAAACAAGTCCTGGTTATAGCTAAAATTGGCGAGCCGAATATTAGTGTTTTGCAAGCATATTTAAAAAAATTTTCCAAAAATAGTAACTATCCCAATCCAAAAGTGTTCTATACTTTTTTTGTAGAGAAAGGTTCAAAGAATTCATATATGCAATTAAAAAATTTATTGATGTAAAATTGTAAAAGTTATTAGCTCAAAAAACAAACAATGTTCAGTTACGAAAGGAAAATGTTCAACTTTAGGCCTACATAACAAGTAGTAAACATTTTTTGTTATTTTTTTTCATAAGCGTAAAAAAGTTTTGTGATTTAGTTCTAAATATAACTGTATAGAAACATTTATCAATTTCAAATTTCTTATTTTGAAAACACTAGTTTTTATGTTCCAAATACAAGACTGCTAACAAAACTAGGCCTAGTTTGAAACGTAATTTACTAATATATGCTTTGCCCAAAAATGAAATATTATTATAATAAAGTGAAGAGAATAAATCAAAGAAAAGAACGGTATACTTGTCTTCTTTTAGTTCACAAACGTGTTTGAATTATCTTTATTTGAATAACAAAATGACATCAATGTAATGAAACTTCAAGAAAAGTCCATCAAACACCGTGGGAATGAAACGGGCTAGACGATCTCACCAGACCTCTCTAATTATGTACTTTCCACTGCTGTTTGAATAACATACAACCAGTTATATCTAGTTTACTTTACACCGTTAGAAAGATCAAACTTTTCTCTACAGAATTGTATAAACCATCTGTGAAAACATATAGGATTGTCTTCCTAATCTCAGTTGACAAATGTGCTGTTTCATTGGTTGAAAACTGTCCAGTTGCAAGGGTTTATAGAAATCTTTATCACATAAATCGTGTAAAATAGCGACAGCTGATTGGAAGAAAAGTTTCAAAGAGTTCAAATCTTGACGAATCCCATGGTAGCTTTATAATATTGATAAAATATTTCTGCAGATGGTCTTGGAGGTTAAAGAAGTGGTAAATAAGAGTATAATTGTATTGTATTGTACGTACGGAAACAGGATTACACCAAGCTACAATTTTAAAACAATTACGTATGTAAATATACGTTTTACGAAAAAGTTTTAAATACAAAAATTAAAGTTTAATTCATTTCCTTTCCAAACCAACGGTGCCGGTTTTATTACGATTGGAGGATTTTCAGTGCATTAAATAATCGATATGCAAATTCTCGCTAATGTTCGAAATGGTTGCGTTCTACGCCCGAGAGAGCGTCAAATAGTGCAGTCTGGCATTTACAGGGTTAAACAAAGCCTGATGAAGATTATAAGCGGGTATAACTAACTAGGGCCAAGCTTTACCTGCTTGTTTCATTTCAAATAGCCTAACTTGTACGATGTAAAATTTGGAATCTGATAACGTGCTCTGCAACATCATTGGGCAACAATTTCAACACAGATTTCAGGTTTTTCAATAGCAAAACATGTTACACAGTTAAAAGGCGCAGCAAACATTCTTATACCTCATTATTATCACAAAAGAGGTACACAGTATTTAAATTTAGATTGTTGTTTGAAATATAGGCAATAGTCGAACTGACAAAACATTTGGATCGTTTGAATGCTTACTGCGATGCTTGACATTGGCTGTTTATTTTCAAATGATCACTGTTGACAATAATATTACTAAAATTTGTTATTTTAAGGCAAAACTCTTTCTCAGCTTTAATTGCACCTTAAAATAATTTTGACCCCTTGTAGATTGCGTCTCTTGTTTTCGAGGTAAAACCAATTGGTGTCTTGGTTACAGTATGTTAACTTCTAGATGCCCCTGAAGAACAGTAAAACTTGCAAGCCGTGGCAAAAAGCAACGGAAGGGCTCACAAACCACAAAAGGAATGTTTTGAAAGAAATATGTAGTAGGCCTATTGATTGATTGACATTTTTTTAAATAAAAAAATTTAAATTTTTGATCAGCTTTGAATATTGATAGAGTTTAGTCTCCAAAACTGTTCACATTGTTAGTGAGAATATTGCTTTATGGAACAGCTTGATACAATTTAAACAAATAAAATTGATGCGACACTGATTTAAAACATCACAGTGAAAAGAAAAGTTTTGCTGTGTCACGCCATGCGGAGAAAGGAGTCGATACATTTTCAAAATCATTATTTCGTCAACCCAGATGAAAATGGAAACTGTACTTTGCAATTAAAATGGAAAATACTAATATATTTATCAAGTTAGCTAACCTATACTTTCACTTCAGACCTAAATAATATATTGAAAATATGAAAAAATTTTATTTCCAAATCAATTTTTTAATATTAACTTTTTTTATTGTTGGTTTCTTAAGTGCATTTAATGGTTTTAAAATTGATCATGTTCTATTTCTAAATTTTTAATTTCTACTAAATTATATCAGAAAATTTAGTTCAGAGTGATTTATTGTCATTCGAATTTTTAATGTCATAAGCACATTGTTTGATTAAAAAAAAACGAAAATAAAAATGCAAAATTATAACTTTATAACACGTAAACAAATTCATTAGAAACTCCTTGTTCACTGACACAATTAAAATATTTTGTCATTGCTTTGCTCGGAAAATTAAACAAATGGATATTATTAAAAGACAATCAAAAAATAACAAAGATATATATATATATATACATACATTTCCATCAAATACTTTCATAAAAATAAGTACTATCAATTTAAATATCAATCTTAACATAAAAATACAACAAGATATTAGCCTATTTATTATAAAAATACATGTAAAACTAAGAAAACTACTGCTTCCTTTAAACTTATTGAATTGATCTGTATTTAACCTTTCTGGACATTTTTGAGAGCCAGAATTCTCTAATCTCAAACCACAGTCACTTATAAAACTTTTATGTAGAACGTACAAATACCCTCTCCAAATTTTCAAAGAGTAAAGGTGCTAGTATGTTTTTACATCTACTACATTTTCATCTAGTGTATAAATCTACAATTAACTGTGACTAGTTATTTTGTAATTAAATGATTTGTTCAAATACAACTTAAGTCGTTTTAATCGCAGTTACTGTTCTAACAAAAACTAACGGTGAAATATCCACAGTTTATTGGGTTTGTTGAATAACAACTAAGCAAATTTTTTTGTTTTTAGCTACAGCTTTTGCGACTGATTATATCTGAGGAGAAAATTTTCGGAATGTCAAACGGAGAAAAACTAAGGTAATAAACCTTTTTTATTACATTCATTGAATACACAATCCAGAAGGCTAACAATTATGTCTAAATCATTTAAAATGAAATAGTTTGCTTATTTTCATTCAACAGACCAAATAAATATAACCGATTTAAATCACACTTTTTAAACCAAGAGGTTGAAACTAACCAAGAACACCAGTTGACATTTATTGGTACAACTTTACTATTTAAACTTAACTTATTTATGTAACATCCTAAAACAGACTGGTAGTATAGCTCGTGATATTGTCTTCTTATTCTATTTATATCAACTGAGCAGTATTCCTAAGAATCTAAAATACTTAGAGGAGGCTCTTCGTACCATAAGTTCAAGTTCATGCGAAGGATAGTGTTGGATTCACTGCATGAGACTAGCTCATTGCTGAAACATTAAAATTAAAAACAAAATAGTTAATTTTTACATAACTAGTTTACTATCTTAATATGGTGTTTAATTGTTTATTTATTTTTATTCATAGCCTTATATTTTTGTTTTATCTCAACAGAACGAAACAAATAGATGAAATTGTCAAGTGGTACCAACTAATAATAAAAGAACAAAGGCACAGCTGTATAAAACTAAACATACAACATATATTTAGCAATAATAAAATTGAATCGAAGAAGTCTCAAAGAATGGAAATCACCATCCAATCTCCAAAGTTAAATGCTTCAAGAACTCGGTTATTACACCTTATTACGCAAGATGTCTCATCCTTGATATGAAACGGGAACTTCTAACTTTTTGAAGTTAATACTTCTTTAGGCGCGTTGGGTAGCTATGTTGAAAGTGGTTGGATGAGTATAAAACTCCAGCTTATTATGTACGCCGTAGGCTTACTCAGGCCCGGATTACCCATAAGGCCGACCTAGGCCATGGCCTAGGGCACAGTTCGCAGGGAAAAAGGAAAAATTTCGTACTTCTAGTCGAGCGCGAGTAGAAGCGTCCGTGTTGCCCTGATTTATATACTTAAACACGTTCACTGCTAAGGACGCAACACGTGAGCTTGACGCTGAACACTATGAGAAGCGGCCGACGCACTGTGCATTGAACGCCAATCCCCTTGTTGTATTCTCAATAAAAAATGCATTGCGTGCTTCTCACGCCAACCCCCTGTAACACTTACGTCCATGTCACAGAGAAAATAATAAAGTAAGAAATGAGTCAGCTGTTTCCTATAGTGACTAAAGGAACAGAGATTTGGTCTAAATGAATAATGACGCAATATTAAATAATATTAATCATTTTAATTTTCATATAACTATATTTCTTAATGACGCAAGATAATTACAGTAGAATCATTTTTTTTATATATAAACAAATAATAAAACATAAAAGCAGACTATAAAAAATAGGAAAAACAAAAGCAGACTTAAAAAATATATATTAAAATATGATCGTGTGTAAAATGTGAGAACTATATAAAAACTTTATTTCAAAAAGTAGTGCGTTATAAGCGAATAATAAAACGGTAGTCGAAATTATAAACAGTTCAATAAATAAAATATAATAACAATACATAGCACAATTTAACATGAATCGAGAACTTAATATGAAAGTATGTACAGTGATCATGGATGCAATGAAAAGAGAGAGAGGAAAACAACTTGTGTACGTGACGAAAAGCAGGTAGCCTAGCGAATGGGTACGCTACAGAACATTCTAGAAGCAGTAGAAGAGTCAAGATGGCGTAAAGCGTTGTACGTGTTGTAAGATGTGGGAGGTATATTTCTACAACGAGAAATGTAGTTTACTTAAAGTTTGAACAGTAAAAGTATGATTAAAGTGAAGTAGAAGTGTTCTAGCCTTCATACAATCATAGGCAGTTGTCTTGATGGTGTTTCTGCGATTAAAAACGAATGAATAAAAACTCAACTATGTGCTCGGTTTAAGGTGTGCTTCAGAACAAAAATGTGTTTCTAACTTCAGTGAAATCCTAGGTAGAAGTACATTAACAACAGGTATCGTGAGTAGATATGGCCATTAGTTTAAATTTTAAAGTCTGCATTTTTAGAGAATTATGAAAAATTGAATAATAACTTAACTTAAACTTTTCACTTATTGCGTCATTTATTTGCAAGCTATGGCTCACAAAACTTTGTATAATTTGTAAATAGTTAATTGATTTGTATGTTTAATTGTTCAATGACATTAATATTGTTTGTTGTAAATATTCATTTTTCAATTATGTTTGATTAAACAAAATAGTTGCTGCCATGATGTCTTGAATTTCTTCATATAGCCACGAATGTCCGTTTAGCCATTACTTTTTTAGCCAGGTTCCCACCCCTAAGAAAATTAAACTAATTAGTAAATATTTTTTGAATAATTGGTAATTGCAAGTAAATATATGCAGACTAAGCATAAGTGAGGTTATATGTGGATTATCGAAAATATTGTGATCATTATTTTTTATTAAGATTGTGGGAGTTAGGTAAGGTGAGTTATAGTAAGGTAAATTATAATAAGGTGAATTATAGTAAGGTGAGTTAAAGTAAGGTGAGGAAAATAATATTGTTCTACGTTGAGACTGGGAGAAAGATGTTATGTGAGTTGAGGTGGGCGATAATTTATTTTAGAAGTGAGGCAATGGGCCTAGGAGGTACATAGGTGATTTTGAGTATTATATAAGCGACGATTTTTCTTTTTAAAGTGAATAAGTAACGGAGGCGATGAAGAGATATCAGTAGTTATTAGATAATCCACATATGGCGTTTTTATTTTTGATTTAAGACATATTTTTTTTAATTTTTGAACTTTTTACCGAACCCCATTTTTTTAACACAACATTCATTTATATTTTTTTATTTTTTTGTAACCATAAGTTACACCCCATATTGGGAGAATTTTCAATACACAGAACATTGTGTCAAAATTTGAAGCACATGTGCGTCCGCTTTAAAATATTAGTGATTATTACGTAGAAAGGTTCAAAAATAAAAAGTTAAGGAATTCCTACTCATTTAGGCTATAAATATAAAAAATAAAAGGTCAGCTTCTAGCATAGGAAATACGAAATTTGCGTAGGAGTGAACGTGGTAATAGGCCAACTTTGTTCATTGTGTTTTTTTATACAAATGGAGTTTATAAGTGTTTGACTCAATTGTATTGTTATTTAAGGTAATTTTCCTGTTTAAAAAGGATCAAGCAGTATCAAACACGTTCCAAACGAAGCCCAACGTTTTCGCTTTTCTTAGCATTGAAAATTACTTAACAAAAACATTGGATTTCACTAGCACAATTCAATTATTTGCCTGGACCAAAGCCAGAAGAAGAAATTTATTTTCATTGTCATTCATTAGTAAATACATAGACAGTGTTCTTTATTTAGTAGTGTGTTTTATTTTTCAACATGCTTTCTTTTTAGTTAATATCTGCTTCCTAAAAATTAATAGTATTGGCATTTCAATCGCTGTTATTGCGTGATTGATATAATTTAGTTTTTTCGAAAATAGTTAAAAATGCATTCAAAATGGATAAAATTGAAACTGTGTTGATAGCTCCCCAGAGAAGCTCTAAAAAATGAGTTTTATAGTTAAATATGCAGAAAAAATTCCACACCTCCGGATCCCCGGAAGGGGGCGTAATTTAGATCTTTGGCTAGGGCGTAAATAGCTACTAATCCGGGACTGGGCTTACTATATATGGTGTACCTCAACCGACACGAAGCAGAAGAGAGAAGTTGCTTGCGCACCGTGTAGATAAGTATGTATATAGTGTCTATGGATATATACAATTTGTTATGTATGAATATAACCTGATTTACAATTAGTGGTTAGCGCGTTGTCGGATATATGTATTTTAATAGGTAAATGTGTACAAGGATTATAAAACTATTTGTAAACATTTTGTATTTATATATGTTAATTATTTAAAAGTTATTAATACAGTAGAGCACAGCTATTCCGAACCGTGCTATTCCAAAATTCCACCTATTCTGAACAGAGTTCAGAAAAATACCGATTTTTTTTTAACACAAAAAAACAGGAGAAATGAAGACGTTTGTGAAAAAACTTACATTTTATTGTTATACAAATAATTAGAGACATACATAGAGCCTAAGCTTGATGAAAACGCCTGAAACCAAATTGGAATGAAAGCTGGTTTAGAAAACAGATTGGTCCTGGCTCGGATAACCGCAGCTCTACTACATTTTAATGGGACGTTTATTTATGAATAAAGTACATCCTTGTAAAGGCAGTTTACTATGTAACCAAAACTTTGCAAGCGTTTTGAAAAACTAACTCAAATGGCAGTCTACAGGCTTAATATTTCCCGAATAAAAATTTGAAAGCTATTGGAGCGAGGAATCAAATAAAAAAAAATGATAAGATAAGATCTTGATTATCAGACCTTCAATTATCCGGCAGTATGCATATCCAGGCTAGGCTTCATGTAACTATACTGCATTATAAAGTGGAAATGCTTCTTTACAATGATTTAACTCAAAAAGTACTTTTCCGATTTTGATGAAATTTGAACCGACTGGTTTCATCAAACTTTTCATCGAATGGCTAAACCTGATTGGAAACACTAAACGTAACATTGACTAAAATACTAACCTGGGCGTAGAAGGCTTGTAGAACACGTATGGTTGCATGGTTAAAATATTATTGCTATTATCACAGAATACTCGAGACAGCGTAGTTTTCTTGATCTCTGCCAGTTGACCTGCACACAAACATGTTTACAATATATGAATCATGTAACTAGTTTTTTGCACAGGTTTTATTTATTGGGTTTCTAAAAAAAGTATACATCAAACGACGGAAAACAACATATCCATATTCAAGAAAGGTTTAAATTTAAAACTTGTATCTTAATATATTGTATTTTTACATTAACCTTTTTTAGTTTCATTTTCAGAACACTTGCAACACATTTTAGATTGTTTTTAATCAAAAGCCTTCATCAAATAAATTTAATATTTTGAGAAACAAAATGGTCGGTTGGGATTTTTTGGTAGGCCTAGTACAGCAGGGTAAGCAAATAACCACAACACTTGGTTCCCCAAGCTGCATTTTATCTGCTAATGTATCCATATTTTGTGTAAATGAATTATTAAGACAACCTTTTAATGGCCGTATTGCAGCTATTGCAGGTGCTATTGCTCTCTTTTATTTCAATAAAAGTAGGGAGATATTTCCACTCTGTAGACAGTCTTAGGTGGAGACCATTAAAATTACAAGTTGCCCGAATTTGTATGTTAAATTCGAGCTGAAATGTACAGACATTCAGGCACTTCTGTATATAAACTGTTACATGTTTTTATTTCATTTTCATAATTTATAAAATTGTAATTACATATTGAAAAGTGTTCACAGTTTAAAAAATGTATTGCTTTATTAGACAAAAAAGTCTTGACCCTAAATTGTTTTTGTAATTGACCGAGCGAAGCGAAGTCTCCGTTTTAGCTTGACCGTTCGGCATTTCGCCTGTGTATCTGTCTGTCTGTCTCACGATTACGGCCAAACGCCTTGGCCGATTGTCATGATTTTTTGCATGAATGTTCCTTAATCCCAGGCCGAACGATGTATATATACGGTTTTTTCCATTTTTCAATTGTAACCCCTTAAATAAAATAAAAAATGGCGGCCGCACCGTTTCTCTCGGTGTAGGCTTTTTTCCAAAGCCAGTTTGTGGCTTAACCGCTAAGTCAAATTGAAAAACTAATAACATTTTGCGGGTAGCAAATTTGATGTTCTACAAAATTGTTTTCTTGATGTTTTTCCGTATCTCTAACGGAATGCTCACAAAATGGCAGCAAAATTTGTTAAAAATCATCCAAGCTTTTTGTATTTTAACCATGTTTTTACTCTTTTATTCTTTAGATATGTTCATAAAACCTTATAATTTTACGGAGATAGAGAGAGAGAGAGAGCTACCTGCTGTCTTGCTCTTTTCTGCGCTAAGTCAGTGTGGCCGCTGTGACTGTGAGTGAGTTGTGGAGGGGGAATCGAGATAAGGAGCCCGATTGGCGTTGCGTCGCATTTACTGAGTTGCAGTCCTTTACCAACTAAATTCTCTTATTCATTTTGTTTCTTTGTTGTACTTCACAGTATTTAGAGTCGAACACGAATAAATTGCAAAATAATTTTTCACTGGCTAAACCTTCTACTTATTTTTTTACTGGCACACTATTTTTAACCTAAGTCAAAAAAACCACATTTGTTATTTCAACGAGCGAGGTCGACTCTTCACAGAACTACTAGTTTATAATAATTCAGACTTGATTTATTATTAATTCTGAATGACACTGCAGTCAAGTCCCGACAATTTAAAGTAATTTTATTAAATAGTTTTTCAACATGAATTTTAACCTTTTAAGTACTAGGTTTTAGAATTCCAAACTAGGCCTACAGCCTGAGATTTTTTCTAGTTTTCCATTTTAATTCTTTTTCATATGTTATGTATACCATCCACTTTAATTTATTTTGTATGCAGATGTTTCTTATTCATTTATTTAATTAAATGTGTTTTACATACATATAAAAATACCCCTGAAAAAGAAGATGACATTCCAGCACATCTTCAATGCCCGATTCGGCATTTGTAGAGAACAGTTCGATTTCATTATTATTAATTACAAGACGATAACTACCTATTAGATGTGTAAACGGAATCAATACATCAAGTCACAAACAAGGTTAACTATAGAGATGCACACCAAACTAAACTGCATGCGTGGAAGGCATGGATTTTTGTAAACAATTGCCTGATGCTTTCCTTTTCATTTAACCATTCAGATTCTTTAAGAAAATAGGAAATAGCATTACTAGTATTGATTTACAGCGCTAAATACAGCTTCTTTAAAAAAAATAACAGATAGCGTTACTAGTATTAGTACTTTGAACAGAAAAATACAAAACGTGCATTACAGAGGTTTAGCGGCAAACGACCCCGTACATTCATAATCCTCAAAAGATTAAAATACATGGCACCAAAATCACTCAAATAGAGTGAGGACAATTTCTACTCAATATTTTATATGCCGGGCACTAAAAGCGTCAAACAATTTTGTCAAATTACAAAAAATGCTAAAACATAATTATACCATTGATATTATAAAACTGTTGAAGGCGTGGTCAGCGTTTTTGCTGCTTATTGTTATAATATTTGTGTATGATCATACCTGCAGTAAACTGTCCGGGCTGATTGCCGTTGTCGTAGAAATACCTATCCCCAGCTCTAGTGCGGACGAATTGTTCTCCAACGATGCAGCGGAACACTGGGCCAAGAAGCGCGTCATCAACGGGTCGTTCGGCCATTCCTCCAACAAGTAGATCTATGTCGTCCACTTTTTTATACAGACTTTTTAAAGTTGCGATAACCTGCGCAGATAAAATAAGAAACGTTGGAATAAAATTTACGTAAACATCAGGCCGAGAAACATTTTGCTCGCTTCACTCACGGAATTGATTACGGTAAACAAGTAGGACATCGTACTAGTCTAAAATTAAAAATGTATACACAGTGAAACTTCCAAATAACGGACACTGCTCGGACCACGTAAAATGTCCGCTATTGAGAAGTGTCCGCTATTAGGAGAGATGTT
Source organism: Philaenus spumarius (assembly GCA_018207615.1). Taxonomy (NCBI): domain Eukaryota; kingdom Metazoa; phylum Arthropoda; class Insecta; order Hemiptera; family Aphrophoridae; genus Philaenus; species Philaenus spumarius. The sequence goes on along the minus strand of JAGFPH010004485.1, from coordinate 71,986 downwards.
TGTACTGTAGATGTACAATTAGCAGTTAATCTGCTGTGTAACAAAGCAAAAATTCATACTGTATATGGTCAGTAATAAAAGTGAAATAAATATTGTAATTGTTTCATAAGGGCCTACTGTATTACTGTATTAGTGTTGTGTAAACAACAGGAATAATGGTTTATTCTCACAAAAATGCACAATAAAACACGAATTATTAAATTAAATAACAGTCATTATCTATTAATCATTTACACTAAAAAAGGGTGTAAATGATCATTTTCGCTTAAGAGTCGGCTCTAGTAAAACAGAAAGCAACCTGCGACTCCCTATAGCGGCGATAGGTTACGCGGACATTGCTCATCCTAAATCCATTTAAAACCCCCAATTATTCAAATAGCGTTTTTTTTTAAAATACCAAACTCTTGGGGACAAAATTCTTCATCAGAATTGCTTGGTAATTTTTCGCTATAATTAATAGTTACAACGTAAAAAAAATATTTAAAATCACCCTCTATAGCGGCGGTAGGTTACACGGACATTGCTCAGCCTAAATCCATTTAAAATCCGCAATTGTTCAAATAGCGTTTAAAAAAAATATATAAAAAATATGTCACGTTTAGTGACATCATAAAAAAATATTAAAAATCAATGTTTTAAATTATTAATAAATATTAAACAAAATATTTTTCTTAGTTTTGAAAAAGCCATTTGCATGCATATTGGCCATAGCTTTAAAATAACATATCGTTCATAATTATCCGATAAAAAATAAAGGAAAAATTTGGATTTTAATTTAACATTGGTGTTATGGAGTGTCAGCCAACATGGCCGACAGCTACAGCCGACCCTTAAAGTTAAACGCTTTCGTTTCAGAGACATCGCAATACACATTGTTCTCACGGTAACTTTATTCAAACTGAATTGTAAAAGGTATTAACCACCACTGTTGTTATTAAATGGCGCAAAGAAACCTAGTTTCCAGGAAGTCAAATTCCTGGTAAACAGGACGTCAACTTCCTGGTAAATAATGAACAAACATTGCATTGAATGTTTCGAGACATCTACAATTCTTAGAAAAGGGCAACATTTTATACTCCGCTGTCCGTAATTCGGAAGTTTCGACTAACCTATTGACTACCAATTGGTGTCCGTGCCCGTTTTTGGGAATATCCGTTATTTAGAAACACTACAAAGGCCATAAAAGCATGAGCTCGGTCGGGGAATATAAAAATGTCCAATATTAAGAAGTGTCAGCTAATTAGAAGTGTCCGTTAAGGGAAGTTTCACTGTATATATATTTAACAGGTATTACAATGTTGATAAAATTTAGCTTGGCAGACTATGGCGTATTACGTTAGTTGTTTCACGTAGTTTTTGTTAAAATAAAAAATGAGATAATTTAATATGATACCATCATAAAATTAATATTTCTTTAAACCTTTAAACATATATTGGGTGAAGTAAATAAAAGCTAGAAGTAGCTAAATCTAAGGTTTATTTTAAGCAAATGCTTAGATTTGCGTGATCCTTTTTCAGGCATCTTATTTTATGGAAAAAAGAATTATAGAGTCCAATTAAGAAGTAATTGAATTTAAAATTGCCAATAAAGGTGGTTAGACTAGTCTAGGCTAGACTTTTCTGGAAGGCTTAGCTTAAAAACGAGGTGAATAAAGAGAGACTTCCAGCTTTAGAGGTTAGCACAAGGTAACAAAATTCATAGCCTAGGCCAGGGCATGCTAGCTTTTTAGTCAGTCGTTGTTTGTCTTCCGAAATGGCGGCATAGCTACTGTGCACGGAGAGACATAGCTGATTTATTGTAAGCAGTTGCTCAGATTTGTAAGTGATAGTGTGGACTTTTTAGCAGCAAAATTTTTAAATGAAACGGGCACGAGAGTTGGTGGGCTTTCGCCCAGGGAAAAAATTTAAGTGTTCTTGCGTTTTGCAGCTGATCCTCGATTTCAGTGAGGGATTTCCGAGGACATTAGAATTCACAGAACCACAGCATGTAAAACCGTGAAACATGTGATTGATCAGACAGTTCCCAGAGCTCATCATTTCATTCATTACCCATCGACAATCAATGAAATTAACAACGTTTTCGTATGCCAACTGTGTAGGAGCTCTGGACTCACATACAAATAAAAAAACTGCAACTCCATGATGATGAAATATCAACAGGAAGTGGTTGGTGGTCAAACAAAGTGCTGAGATGTCAGACCAAGTGGTGGGGAAAACAAATCTCGAACTGTGCTTAGACAGATCTAACATTAGCTCATGCTAGTCACAAAACTCTAGCTTTGGTTTTCCCGGATAGTCCTAACTTTGCCTTCGCCTGTTCTACCTAGAGCAAGTTTTTGTTTATTCACTAGATTTTAAGCAAAAGCTAGATCTAAGGAGTAGATCCAAACCCCTAGAAACTTCGTTTTATTCACTTCACTCATTGAATATTCTACAAGCTATTGTTGTAACACATAAGTAAAGACAATTTAGATTCATAAATAATTGGTAGTGATTACTAGAGACTTTTAAAAATAACGTCAATAGGCTCGATATAATATTTCCTCATTTTAAAAATCAGAGGTTTTATAAACTAAAATTGATCTTTTGAGGTAGAAAGCAATTAACTTTCACATTACAGGTGTAAGAATAACATTGAAATACTAAATAATTAAATTTACCAAAATAACACGTGTACACTCCATATGTTTGATTACGTAAAAGGGAAAAACTCAGAAGAAAATATAGGCACTTCATTTAGGCCCTACTACACTCTTTTCAAGGTCTTTACCTATCTTCATTAAAAAAAAAAGTATCTGCGTCTAGAAGATAATGATCATATGGCGTAGGGTTCTATAAAAACTGGTACAAATAAAGGCCCCAGTTAAAAATTTAATCATATATTCCAAATGTAATATAGATAAGTTCAATAGCTGTAACGCTCTTTACACATTTTCGCGCGCACGGTTTTGAATCGTGGTCTGCTGTTTTTCGTACAGTACTATTTTACCCGTTCAAAAATATTTCTTGCTCTTTGCAGACTCTGTTAAAAGTATGGATCGTGAACAAATCATTGCATTGTGGTTTTTCTTCATCGTCGGAAAAGACGGAGGCGCAACCGCCTTCACTGGGTTCGTCCAATTGACCAGAGACACGAGAAAGTTGGTATGTTCTACACGTTATTCTTAAATATATCGAAAGTTTTGTCCCAAACACTGGTTTTTGCTTCAATTAGAGAAATTAAAACTTCAGCGTCAATTCCCTCCATTTTCATAAAAAAACCACCAAATACACGAACTGATAAAAAAAAGTAGAACCAAGCAACGCTTACGTTGCTCTAGCACGACTAAAACCGTCTAGCATTTGGTCACGTTGGCCACTGAGCACAGACGATACGTTAACCTTGAGGCGCCAGTGGAACACGACTAAAAATCGTTGCCATGTTGTAACCGTACAATGTAAAAGGTCTCAAACTATTCATCAGTCGACTAAAATAATTGCCCATGCTGTTTATTCCCGCATGATCAAGATGTGTAATGTGTAAGGAGCACTGTAGAGACGTATAATTTAAACAAATATATACAGTCTTGGGTTCAAGTGATCTGTTATTGATAAACATTGCAAAGACCAAACGCTTATAATTCAACCGCCAACTTCTTCTATACATAAATTCTAAATTGAACTAAATTCTTTTGTAAGAATACCATGATTAAATGTGAGGTAGTAATTGCACGTTTATTTTCTAACCATGTTTCCACATTTAATGTACAATAGGCTTCATTCAGTACACCTGAAAGACTTACCGATTCTGGAATCGTGTCGGATAGTTCATTAAAACTCCTAGCCTTGGGCAAACCACAAAATGATCTATACGTATTGTAAGGTGCTAGTCCATGGTCCCTTCCTCTTTGGATATCCAAACTGAAGCCATCCATGCCATAAGTGCCAGCATCGCTGTATAAATACCGAGTTAACTGTTGGGAACAAAACAAGTCGATTAAATCCTTTATCTACGACAAGTGAATGGAAATAATCATGATACAGTGGGCACAGACTAGCAGTGTGTCTGGCCTAATGGGCGTGACATGCCTTCTACTTCTCCCTGGCTTTCCAATACAACCAATTCCACCAAAACTAAGTTCACAAGTTACGTTCAACTGAGAAAGTTACAACTGCGTAATGGTCTGCATCTAACTTTTTTATAATTTTACCTACTTGCATACAATATTTATATAAAAAAGTATTTCATATTTTTGAGAAAACTATGGCAAATATAAATAAGTAATGTTTTGTTTCACAAAAAATTTATAAAATGCTATAATTGTGATGAAAAAGTGGAACCTTCTACACACATAAACACGCTACGTTTTCTTTATAATAAAGGTGTAGGATTAATAACAACCCCAAAACTGAGATGGTAAATAATGTAAATGTCCAAATCAAATTATTTCATATATTTTATAACAGCAGTTATAATAAAGGTTAAAAGAACCAGCAATGCTCAGGCCTAATTTTAATAAAAACCTAACCTAAAAGTTAGAAATAGAAATAATTGATTAATAGTTTGAAATCAGCTGTTAATGGAAATATTAGAGCAAACAGCTGTTTAATATGTTATTGTATTCCATTAGTTGCTATGGTAATGAATGTAAGTACATTCAAGAAATATGTGTTGGTTCATCGGTCTAGGCATAACCTAAGAATTTTTTCCCACTAAATCTGCAAATATTGAAATAAAAAAATGTTTTTATCAAAATGAATGCTAGCCCATGCTACTCAGAGAAAGTGTAGCTTTTTACAAACAAAAGATTTTTTAAATCAATTCAGGATTTCCAGAGATTACCTTCTACATACAAACAAACAAATTTTACCTCTTTATAATATTAGTTTAGATAAAAGTGATGAAAACAAAATATTCAAGCAAAAAATGTTGTTTTTTTTAGGCAAAATTAAAACTTTGGCGAGAATGTTGTAGATAATCAGTTGTATTTACTTTTTTATGTGAAACAATTTTCTGTAAGACCTTTTGTTTGGTCTGGAGGAAGGTAATGCCTGTTACGAATACATTGTGGTTGTTTGAAATTTTTTTGCGGCAAACTTCAAAATCTCCAACGGAAACGCCTATTTTGTATTAAGTAATTTTAAGACTTGTTTAGTTCATGTGGTTTCTGATAAACCCAACAGTTTTTTTGTAAGTTGAACTTAAAGTTTTAGATTTTTGGTAGGCTCAAGTAAACTTAGATCTTCAATATTTTAAAATAACAAATATTACATTTTTGTTTACTATGTATTTAGTAAATGTTTTATGTTTTCCACTTTGGATATCTGAACCTCGAGTCTGTTGTACTGATTAATTTTGTAATCTATACTAGTATTATAAAGAGGTAAAATTTCTTTGTTTGTGTGTAGGTGGTAATCTCCAGAACTATTGAACTGATTGAAAAAATTTATTTATTAATAAAAAGCTACACTATTCCTGAGTAACATAGGCTATAATTCATTTTGATAAAAACATTTTTTATTTCAATATTTGTACATTTAGTCGGGAAAAATTCTTAGGTTAGGTCTAAACTGATGAACCAATACATATTTCTTGAATATAATATTTACATTCATTACCATAGCAACTAATTGAATAAAATAACCAATAAAACAGCTGTTTACTCTAATATTTCCTTTAACAGCTGATTTCAAACTTTGAAGTTATTATTTGTATTTGTAAGTTTTAGGTTAGGTTTTTATTAAAGTGTACCTGGTGGTTCTTTTAACCTTCATTATAACTGCTGTTATATTTTAGCTTTGGGGTTATTATTAATCCTACACCTCTATTATAAAAAAAACATAACATGATTATGTGTATAAAAAGTTCTAACGGGGTTGGCGTGCGGAGCACGCAAGGGTTTTCCCTAGTTATTTATATATATGTATATCAGTCACACATTTTGCACAGTAATTTATAATGGAGCAGAGTAATTACATTGACGTTTTCATGTTTTCTAATGAAAAAAAACTTTGCTACATATAATTTTGACTCTGACTACAAATTTACATCAATACCTACCGCTTCTGAGTGTTCCAAATCCATTTTCTGACTGCTCTGGGTGGCCAAACCTCGAACTAATGCATCCAACTGCTCATCGTTTTGCATTACATGAGGGTGATTGAAATGATGCTTCAGCAAAAGATCCAATTTGGCACTTCGGTTTTCTTCATACAACCTGTATAACAAACAACAAACATATAAAGTGACACATAATAGTGCAATAACCTACAGAGGATGACACCTATGTTATTGCAACGTACATAAAGGCAGTTTAATAAACATAACTTTTTTATTTTGTCATAGTTATTGTTTTTGTTTGTATGGTTCATGAGTTTTTTCTTTATTTAGTGGGCGTTTTGACAACGTAGTGTTCTTCAAACTTTTAAATAATTTCTAAGCTGTATTAATTTAAAAGTATATTGCATATTTACATTCCGTTCATAAATAGTCGTTTCACAAATATTACATAATTAAAGAATTTAATAAAGAACTTCAACCGCTTTGTTTAATTAAGCTCTTTCAGGTATAAGAAATGTTTTTCAAAATATAAGAAGTGTGTAAAATGAGAGAAATTAACGGCCCTAAAATTGCTAAACACATTACACAAGCAACAACCCACGGTCTACTTTCCACTCGAGTGTCGGGGCAGCCCGCATCCTACTGATCCGCACGAACTCCTATGTCGTGCGAGCCCCGAAATCGCTACGACAACGTTCTTTGATTACATTTGAACGGACGTAGTTACTATGATGACCGCTATTGTTGAAGTTTGAGATGTGCTGCTATCTTTGGAATTTTTTGTAGAACCATTTGAGTTTGGTTACTGTGGTAAATAAATCTTAGAAAATGTAATGTTTGCCGTCTTTCGCCGCTCTGTCTGCTCTCGCCGTTGTTTGGTTCCTACTTACTACGCAGTGTTTTAGTAAGCTTACGCGTTGTTTAGTTTTGTTGTACTAGGTTATCGTGTGTAGTTTCACAGTTTATTTTTTAATATTGTTCTTTTTGCAATAATGATTGTTGTGAAATAAAATTAATGAAGACGACGGCAGTTTGTTACAAAATGACGGGAGTGGCGATGGAACTTTTGTTTCGATTCCAATATTACCAATAAGTTTTGAAAAAAGCTTTACTTACTAGTTTTGACCTAAATAATGCTGTTGCTAATAAATAGTTGAGGCAATTTTGTACAAGTTGGTGTCAAAACTAATTTTTTTACAAAAAACTTGTTTTTCAATTATAATTTTTTTATAATGTATTATTGTGTCTAAAACATTTTTAAACCACTTAATTTTGTTTGTAAGGATATAGACAACAAAAACAAGCAACATATATAGGTCTTTGCATTGAAAATTTGTCCAAAATTCTTGTTTTTTGGGTTTTTTGTGACGAATTTGAATTTTTTTCAATAAATAAAAATTAAAAAATATACTTAAAAATAAAAATATGTTTTATTTCATACCACTCTATACTTTAGTCATAGAAAAAACTAAATAAAAAAATCAGCCTTTTAGAACAGATAGAAATACTTCTTTTGGAGTAAACAAATTAAAGTGCAATTACATGGAGCTGATATCAACACTAGGTGGCAGTAATTGGAGTGGTCAGGGTTAATGAAAGACATGAATTAGAATCTTGATCATACGAGTTTCCGTTTTAACCAAGACAAACCAAGTTTCAATATACACCGAGACAAATGCTTACCCGATCCTTCCTTCGATGAGAGAGTTGACAAATCGTATCGCAGCTGTAGCAAAACTATTGGATATTGAAGGGTTGATTTTATCACTATAAAGGTAGCTGTACCCATCCTGAAGATAAAGTCCTTCCTTCCTCATATATCTCTTGCCTGCACAAAATTATAAAACTAGTTAAATCAAATAGTATGAAGGAAAAATATACATCTTATTCAATATTCACTCATTATAAGCTTTTGCTCTTTAGAAATAATAAGTATGGTTAAAAGTTCCCAGCATTAGTATGCAGCGGCCAGAAGAGCTATCCCGTTTTCTCAGGGTCACCACCACAGATGCAGACGGTGTAAGAACGGCTCAGTTCACATCATTTGACACAAAAGTTGTTATCATTGAGAGAGTTTATTCCCATCGATTGGTTTAAAAAAAAATTAACATTTAATTTTGGTGTTTTGCTATTGTGGTGTCCTTAACCGAGCGGTGAACTATTGACTCTTACACAATGT
>JAGFPH010004485.1:44224-63757 GCA_018207615.1 Philaenus spumarius | reverse complement strand
ATTTATTGCCAACTTAAGTAACATAATTATTTTATGCGTACACTACAACTCCTCCCCTTTAAATTTGGCATACAACATTAAAGAAACAACTGATACTACATTGCTCTTGTAACTCACAACAAGTTTTCATGTTAACAAAAATTATTTCAGAAGCCATATTTAAACAAAGAAAAATTTCCTTAATATATGTAAACAAAATAAACAAAACAAATTCTCTTAGGTATTCCTTAATTACCTTATACAATAATTCTAATAGTCAACATAATAAACAAGAAAAATAATATAAGACAAATAAAAATATAGAATGATACCTTTAATTCAACATTACAAATTCAACCTGGAAACTGGTTGTCTAATGCGTAGAGGATATCTACGTTCTACCATAGACGTTAAAGGTTTATAAGATGGTGATTTAATTTCAACGCCACTGTCAAAACTTGTTCTATCAGAGACTGGTGATTTGGACGCGGTCCCCTCATTGAAATTAGGTGAGCAACTTTGAGGAACTGGAACTAAGTGTTCTTCCAAGGTACTAGGTTTAATTGTATCTTTAGTATTGCTAACATTACTATCAATAAATGAATCTCTAGCTATCATCTGATCAACATGACGTTTCCATGTTATACCAGTTTCAAGTTCAATTAAATATGTAATGTTGCTTAATTTTATTTTAACAAAACCTTGCACCCATTTATTACTAGAACGGTAGTCTCTCACAAGTACAGGCTGACCAACATAGAACGTTCGTTCCTTGCTACCCCTATAATATGTACATTGTTTCGCTTGCTTATCAACTACTACATCATGTACCTTTGGTCTTAACAAGTCTAATCTATTTCTCAAATTTCTATTAAACATCATTTTAGCAGGTGTTTCATTTGTAGTACAATGAACAGTATTTCTATAATCAAACAGAAATCTACTTAAAGCTAAATCCAAATCAACTTTGTCATTTAACGCACATTTAAGTTTGTTCTTAACAGTTTTTACCAAGTTCTCTGCCTGACCATTTGTCTGCGGATGGTAAGGTGGTGAGAATGAGTGTTTAACACCATTCATGTCCATAAAGTTCTTAAATTCAAATGACCTAAAAGGCGGTCCATTATCGCTAACAATCATTTCAGGTAAACCAAATCTGGCAAATATTTGGCGTAAATGATTTATTGTTTGTGTAGCAGAAGTTGAGCTTACTTCTAACACTTCTGGCCATTTAGTATAAGCATCAATTACAACTAAATACATTTTAGACTTAAAAGGTCCTAAAAAATCAACATGTATTCTTGACCAAGGTTTGCTTGGATAGTTCCAAACATGTAATATACTCTTATTAGGATTTTGCCGCTCCAGTAGGCAGGATGAGCAACTGTTAGCCATTTGTTCTATATCCAAATCAATAAACGGCCACCAGATATAAGATCTAGCAAGCATTTTCATTTTCACAATGCCTATATGAGAAGAATGCAATTCATTTAATAATTTCTTCCTAAATTTGACTGGAATTACAACTCTATATCCCCACATTAGAATATTATGTTCAACAGTTAGTTCATCCTTCCTTTGGAAATACGGACCAAACTCTGAATTTTTATCACAAATATTTGAAGTTGGCCACCCATACAAAACATAGCCAAAGATTTTACGCAAAAGTGGATCTTTTTGAGTTTCAACCCTTACATCATGAAAATTTAGGGGAAAATCATTTTCTACTAAACAATGTAAATAAGTGCCTATAAAATTTAAATCATTGTCACTATCATTATTAGTGTTTGTCAAATTTTCCAACAAGGGCAATCGAGACAACCCATCAGCATTACCATGACAGTGTGACTTTACATAACAAATATTAAAGTCGTACCCTGAAAGAAAAAGTGCATATCTTTGTAATCGACTAGCTGCAAAGGCAGGAAGTCCTTTCTTACAACCAAAAATGCTAATTAACGGTTTGTGGTCTGTACATAAGGTAAAATGTTTACCCCATAAGTATTGGTTATGCTTTTTAACACCCCAAACAAGACTAAGTGCCTCCTTATCTATTTGAGAATATGCTTGCTCTGTTTTCGATAATATGCGAGATGCATATGCTACAGGTTGTTCCCTACCATCATCCTGTACTTGGGAGAGAACACAACCAATACCATAAGGAGATGCGTCACAGGCAAGTTTCAGCTGTTTTTCAGGATCAAAATGTGCTAATATGTCTGATGAGGTCAATTTTTCCTTAATTAAATTAAATGCCTTTAAACAAACATTATTGAAATTATAATTTACATTTTTCCTCAATAAGGTATACAATGGACTCAAAATGGTTGACAAGTTTGGTACAAATTTAGCATAGTAATTTACTAAACCTAAAAATCCTTTAAGTTGAGTTACATTCTGTGGAATGGGTGCATCGACAATTGCTTTAATTTTTTCATTTGTTGTTCTCAATCCTTTTTTATCAATTAAAAACCCTAAGTATTCCAAACTTTCTGAAAAGAATTTACATTTCTGTTTACCAACTGTCAAGCCATTTTCACTAAGCCTCTTACATACCTCTCTCAATCTAGAATAATGTTCTTCAGAATTAACACCGGTTATTAAAATGTCATCTAAAAATACAACTACCCCTTGTAAACCCTGTAACATTTTCTCCATGATCCTCTGGAAAATACCTGGTGCAGACGCAATTCCATATGGTATTCTGTTATACATAAATAATCCCTTATGAGTACTAATAGTACAAAGTTTTTTAGAATTCTTATCTAAAACTACTTGTTCATATGCTTGCCTTAAATCTAATTTGCTGAAGGTAGTTCCTTTCTGTAATGCTACAAATAAATCTTCTACACGTGGTATAGGATAGCGATCAATTTCTATGTTAGGGTTAAGAGTAACCTTAAAATCGCCACATATACGAATTTTACCATTTTTCTTAAGTATGGGAACGATTGGCGTTCCCCATTCACTACTATTAACTTGAGTTAATATACCTTGTTTTACTAGGTTTTCCAATTCAATTTCTACTTTTTGTTTCAAAGAATATGGAATAGGCCTTGGTTTAAAGTATTTAGGTTCAATATTGGGTTTTAATTTCAATTCAACACATCCCCCTTTAAATTCACCCAATTTTTCATTGAAAACATCTGGGAACTCCTTAAACAAATTGTCAACTAATTTCAAATAGTATTCATTAGTATCAACTGTACTTGAATTATGCAAATCTGCAGCAAAACTTATATTTACATTCAGAGCTTTAAGCCAATCACGACCCATTAAAGGATTTGCACCATTTTTTATAACATACAATTCTAACTTTTTGGTTATGTTCTTATACTCAACATTTACATAAATCACTCCCATCGGAGCTATTTTCTCCTTAGTATATGAACTTAATACTAAATCTGAAGGGCATAGCTTCATATAACTGAAAATTTCTTTATAACAATCGTATGAAATTACAGACACAGCAGCACCTGAATCTACTTCAAAAGTTAAACATTTCTTTTCGACAACTACTTCTATAGTAATAGGATCTACCCTTTCACGAGCTTTATGGGATTCATGTAAATTAAATAAACTAGATAGATCACTAGGCTCATCATTTAGTAAATTACTATTGTTACCACTGGTCTGTGTAAGGTTAGGTCTATCATCAACATAGTGATGTTTATTACCCTGCTTATGAGAATTACCCTTTTTACTAAATTTATACCTTGATTTAGAGTTATGTACATAATTATTATTTTCTTTACAAGAGTTAAACTGTTGTGAATTGTTAGAACTGGTGAAATTAGGCTTACTAGCTAACTTTTGTTTACAAACTTTTTCTAAATGACCTTTAAGACCACAATAATTGCACTTATACTCACGAAAACGACAGATATTTGTGGTATGACCACTTTTCCCACAACAATAACATTGCACTACACTCCCTCTTCTAGATGAAGTTGAATTTCCTGTAGTAGGGCCATGCTGAGACGACTGCTTCCCAGCAGCTAGACGTTGGATACGTTGGATTCCAGACCCATGAGTAGAATTGTGAATATGACTCAATGATGCTGCATTGCGTTCCGCGGCTTCTAAAGATGTTGCTAACTGTGTGGCTTTTTCGTAAGTTAAATCAGGTTCCGATAGAAGTCTCTGCTTAATAGAATCACTTTTTAAACCACTGACTAATCTATCGCGAAGATAGTCATTTAACGAGTTTTTAAAATTACAATGAATAGAAAGTTTCTTAAGGTTAGCTATATAGTCAGCTACTCCTTCATGTTCAAGTTGGTTACGTAAGCTAAACTTATACCTTTCGGCAATAAAAGATGGTTTAGGATACAAATGGTTTTGTATAATTCCCACCAGTTCGTCATACGACTTAGTACCCGGTTTTTCAGGTGTACACAGATCACGTAAAAGATTAAATGTTTTAATACCAGCGACTGTCAACAAAGTGCTAACTTTTTTCACTTCTTTAATGTCATTACATTCGACAAACAATTCGAATCTTTCGATGTAAGCAGCCCAAGTTTCATTAGCTGAATCAAATTGTGTCATTGACCCTATTACGGCCATTTTCAGATTAGGAATATAACTTTTTACTACTGTAAAATCATGTAATAATGGAATTAATTGTTCGAGTTCATCATCAGAATTCATAAGAAAAAGTTCACAATTAGGCCTAAATAGCACAATATAATAAAAAATTCAATACAGTTCAAGAAATAATATGCAGGCTAGGCCTGAATTTCTTCCGGTTTTGAAATTTGTTAAACATACCTTTCTACGTTTAAGATTCCATATTAGTTCAAAACACTGCAATAGACTTATAGAAATATAATGAAATGCACCTTGCTACATATTCATTAGCCAACACGTTCCAAACTTGTTTTTTCATAACCTTCGAAACACAATAACTTTATCCTCGTCGCCAATGTGGTGTCCTTAACCGAGCGGTGAACTATTGACTCTTACACAATGTATATGAATTAGGATGACCATTAATAAACACTAAACAGATTAGTTTAAACATGGCTTACAAGATGGACAAGATGTCTTTTAGGTACACTGGTACAGGCAAGAAGAGCAAGCAGGATACGGGACGAGTCCCGTTGTCTTGTGGGATAGGACAATGCATTCTGGGATCGCCATGACATTTATTGCCAACTTAAGTAACATAATTATTTTATGCGTACACTACAGCTATACGTTCACCTTACGAGAATGTTCAGGTTTTGACTAAAGCCTACGGAGACAAGGCAATGCAAAAGTCAAATATGTTCCGGAAACATTGAACTCATACTTGTAATGTTATCCATCAGACAGATGACTAAAAATTGAAGAAATTGCAACTGAAGTCGTTTTATCACATGGTAATCTTTATGTTGCTTTTAACATACAATGTGTTTGTCTATACATGTTCAAAAGCTGTCCGAGGAGTAAAAACGAGCTTGAGTGTTGTTCACAAGAGATTTTGTTAAGGGGAGGGGGGGATACTTTGTCCGCCATATTGAATCTGATTTTCATACGAGCAATGCACAGAATTCGTGGAATAAATTTAAAATTTTGGTTTCATTTTGAAGCACTATCATATGCGAATGTTGATTGCTGAATACATTTTTCAAAAACCGTTTTAAAGTTTTCATAAATGTATGATATAAATAGTAAACTTTATTAATTTTTTACTCAGTTGCAAAAAGCCTTAGCAATCAACACCCACACTCTATTTTACTTAAAGAAAAAAATTCAGCTTTCGTTTTTTGACAAAAAAAAGCACAAAAATATGCTTAAAAGTGAAGGTACGGTTAGGTTATTTTAACATTGAAATTGGTAGCCAACTTCGCCGTTTTGAATTTAGGGAGCCGAGCCTTAAAAGGGAGATAAAAATCAGACCTTCGTCATGAAAAAGTACGTCATTCTTCTTCTTCTTCTATCACACTCAGACAAAACATTTTCTACATAGAAGATGTTTCCAAGAAAGCAAAAGTTTCACCTGGTCAAAAGCAAGGAATTTAATGTTGAAGGTATAATTTTCTAGTTGTAAAGATAAAGATAAGATATAGTTGTAAACAAATATCTTAACATGTAAATTATTTGCCGTATAAGAGACGATATTTAAAAAACAAAATTTCTGAACGTGGTTATAAATAAATTCAATTATACAATACATGGAATACATTTTTTTTAAAACAAACTCACTCAAAACCACAGGAAGCCATTCTTTGTAAGTGATATGCTGAATTTGCGCAATGACAATCTTCTTGGCTTCGTTGAACAGGCGATCGTCTGACCAATGGGGATTCAACGTTGACAGCTTGGTTGCTATACGATTATGTTCTCGCACCCAAATTGTGTGCATCACGGCTGTATGAGGCACGGAATTCACGCGGACATCTCCTGTAATAAGAAATTGATTTTTTGAATAAGTTAATTAAATTATTCTTGCAGCTTATTTTTACTTAATCAAGAAATCAACTTTAGTTACAGTGAACAATACATTTGACCGCAGGAACAGATGCAATGCAGAACCTAAATTAGATAAATCAATACATATTGCAACGGGTAATTAGCACGTTGCAAGGCGCTAATTAGACGCTAAGAAAACCATTTTCATAAATTCAAATTTTGAAAGAATGTATCAGAATCAGCAAAACAAGGCGAAATTAAAAGAAAGAATAAGTATTTGATGAAATTTGCATATTTTAAAAGTTATTAACCCTTGAACCGGCGGCTTTAACGAAAATGAATTTTTTTGCATGTGCAAGGATTTTTTCAAAAATTTGCCAAAAATAGTAAATGAACCCCAATCCAAAAGTATTCCATAGTTTTTTTTTTAGAGAAAGATTCAAAGAATTTATATATGCCAGTAAAAAAATAATAGATGTAAAATTTACAAAGTTATTAGCTCAAGAAACAAAAAATGTTCAGTTAAGAAAAATAAAAGTTCAACTTTAGGTCTACATAAGAAGTAGTAAACATTTTTTGTATTTTTTACCATAAATGTAAAAAAGTTTCGTAATTTAGTTCTAAATAGAACTTTATAAAAACATTTATCAATTTCAAATTTATTATTTTGATTACACCAGTTTTTATGTTCCAACTACAAGGGTGCTAACAAAAGTAGGCCTGGCTTAAAACGTAATTTAGGAATATTTTATTTGACCAAAAATGAAATATTATTAAAACAAAGTGTAGAGAATAAATCAAAGAAAAGAACGATATACTTGTCTTTTCTTAGTTCACTAAAGTGTTTGAAATATCTTTAGTTGAATAACAAAATGAGGTCAATCGAATAAAACATTCCGCGTGTAAACGAAACAAAACGACCGTTGGGATTTCCCATGAGAATCAAATGGGCTAGACAGTCCCGTTCCACCGCTGTAATTTACGAAAACCTTGTACTTTCCACCGCTCTTTGACTAAAGATAAAACTGGTTATATCCAGTTTAGATCACATCGAATGAAAGCTGCAAGTTTTCTCTACAGAATTGTATAAAGAAATCTGTAAAACCATATGGGATTGTGGGCGTTATCTCAATTGACAAATGTGCTGCTTCATTGGTTTCAAAACTGTCCAATCGCAAGGGTTTACAGAAAGCTTAGTCATTCAAATTGTATGGTACTGACATCTGATTGCAAGGCATCTTTAGATAGATCAAATCTTGATTAATCCCATGGTAGCTTTATAATTTTGATCAAAATATTACTCTAGATGGTCTGGGACGTTGAATAAGTGGGAAATAACAGTACAATTGTATTCGAACCAGGTTTACAGAAATCTACAATTTTAAAACGACGATTACATATATGTAAATATACGTTTTAGAAAGAAATTATAAATACAAAAATTAAAGTTTGAAACATTACCTTTCCAATGGTGTTTGTCTTTTTGAGATTGAAAAATTTTTAGTGGGTCAAATATTCAATACAATCACTCGTTACAAATGTGTTGGAGTGGCGGTACATTATGTACCATCTGCCAGTTCTAGGGTTAAGGGAATTATGAAAGTTTTTATTAATTGTAATAATAGCAGTTAAATCGACAAGATAGGACAGGAAAATTCTTGTCGAAGATTGCAAGAGTTTGTCCGCGTCTATCTGTTGCCAGTGTAATCTAAACCAATGTTAAATTTTATAATTGTAAATTTTTTAAATAATTTTAGTTAGAAAGAGAAGAAAAAACGAATTAAAATGGTATTAAAAGAAATTTAGTAGAGTCATTCATTCAGAAATTACAGAACAAAAAGTAAGACCAAAAATAGAAAAGTTTTAAGTTTTAAATAAATTCAAAAACCAAATAGGCTTAATAGAGACCTAACAGAAGATAATAATAATTAGCTAAATTAAATTTTAAAATAATAATAACTTAATAGGAAAAAGGAGGTTTTAAAGTCATTTTTAGACCAAAAAGGCCTATGATTTTAAAACTAAAAGGAAATTCAAATAAGAGAGAATAGAGGAGAAAAACTATACTAATAAAGAATAATAATTATGCAAGATTTCGACAAAAAGTCATTATTAGAATCCGAGTAATTAAATAATAAAAACACCAAACTTTCAAATCAACTAAAAGGGGAAAATTATAAAATTGTAAAATATATAACATGTTAAATAATAGTTAAAGGTTTTGTAATATCGTGTGACATGTGAGAAAAGTCAAAATGGGGGGGAACAAAAAATCAAAATCGGGAGCGAAAAGTTAGGCTTCAGAAAACAGACGATATTTGGAGAACCAACTCAGCTGCAGAAGATCCGAAGTCAGTTTCGTTCGTTTGGAAACAATATGAAGAGAAGAGAAGTAAAAAAAATCAAAATTGAATAAATTCCAGGAAAATGAATTGAACAAAAACTTTCGGAGCGGATAACATGGTGAATAATGGGACTACGACTACAATTCAAAGAGCTACATGAGCAGAAAGTCGTCACGAACAATATGAGACCATCAAATTCAAAATTGGGCCAAGGAGGAAAAGAGTTATGGCGGTTTTGGAAATCCAAAGCAGAAACAGAAATTTCAAGAACAGACAGGAAAGGCTAAAGTAAACAAACGAGGCTCAGCAAGAGAGAGAGAAGATGTTACGCGGGAAGTCAAGGGTAGGACTAATTACTATAGAAAATGAAAACAATGCAATATAAAACAATTCGGCACAAATTTTAAAAAATCAAGGAATATTTTAAACATAAACAAACGAATTAAAACGGTCGAAATAAAGTTTTCGCCAAATTGTAACGAAGTAAATCGTTTGACTAAGAGAGGGGCGAGAAACCCCTAAAGTCAGAGATTTATCCAGTTAGTTGAGATTGAGATACCGTACCGACACCACGTACTTCACAGATCCTAAGAAGGGCTTTCCAGAGGCTAGCGTCAAAAGGAGCGTCACCAACATAAGCCAGCGAAAGTAAATCTTGAAGAAAATCGGGGTGCGGGCTTTTTGAAACTAAACTCCGGTAAAGAGTAACGGGCCGTAAAAATCGTTCTACTATTGAAATTTGGGAACTTTGCAGAACTTGGGAGAGTTCCGGAGGACCAATACCACCAGGAGAAGGATCTAGGACAAAGGACCGAAGCCAGAACATCTTGTTTTCTTGTAAGTAAAAATTATCAAGTTGTTTTCGATCCTGGGGAAAGCTTAAAAAGTCAAATAAATACAAATTAAGAAATAAAGTAAATTCAGGGAAAAGTCATAAAAAGTTAAAATCATTTTAATTAAAAGCAACTCACATCTCTCAGTGGTAAATATTGTAGTAAAAAGTAATTGTAAACATATATATTCTTTTATATATTGTGTTTTGTATTTAATAAGCCGTTGAGTACAATTTAAATAATTAGTTTTGTTCAATAAAGTATTTTATTCTTGAAAAAGTTGCTAAAATTATTTATAGAATTAATAGAATACCTCATATCATCAAGTGCTCTAATTATTAGTACTCAGGTAAGGCCCAAGGAACTTGGGACACTCCAGAATAACAACATTGGTTGCCGGAGATCGGACGCTGGACATGATCTCTGACCACATGAAGATCAAGTACTCCTTCTCAAAACCTTTCTGAGTGGTAATACCAGATCGTGAAGAATGGTCTGAAGGAAGGAGACTCCTCCTTGAGTGTGAGCTAGAGTGGTACACTGACGGCTCAAAAACAAAGGGGAGTTCAGGTGCAGGAATCTGTAGTGGAAACCCAAGGCAGGAATGTGTGCTGCCGATGGGGGAAAACCCAACAGTATTCCAAACTGAAATTACAGCTCTACTGGAATGTGCCAGAGAGAATCTTAGACTCGGTCGTATGAACAGAGAAATATGCATTTATACAGATAGCCAGGCAGCTTTGAAAGCCCTGAGCTCAAATGAGTTCAGGTCAAAACTAGTCTGGGAATGCGTCGAATCCATGAAATAGCTTGCGGGTCTCAATGAGGTTACACTCTGTTGGGTACCAGGACATGTTGGAATAGATGGAAATGAATATGCAGATAAGCTGGCAAACAAGGCACCAGCTTCTGAATTCACATGACCTCAACCTTCCCAAGACGACAGCTATGCAAGTAGTTGCCGACTGGGCAAGACTGGAACATGGAAGGAGGTGGAAGAGCATCCCTGGATTGAGGATGAGCAAACTTTCACTTCTTGGTCCATCAAGACAAATTGCATCCCTGACATTCTGTCATTAAGTAGGTGCAAGCTAAAGGAGGCGGTCGCTCTAATCACAGGACATGGCCACCTTAGGAAACACACGAAGAACGTGGGAATTTTCACTGGAAATCCTAAATGCAGGAAATGTGGCCTGCAGGAGGAAACTGCAGAACATCTGATCTTTGAGTGTGAGAGGCTGGAACAGGTCAGTTATGAAACCTTTGGTAAACTGAACAAGGGAAAAACCATACCACAAGACAACCTTGTTAAGAGGATTCTTAAGTTTAACGGGCTTATGGATCTTGACAAGGGTAACTAACATCCTTACGTGGGAGCACAATAAGCCCTAGAGGCTGACGTGCATAAGGTTTTGGACCGCCCACAGAAGAAGAAGGCGAAAGTATTTTCTGATCATAACAAATATAGCTACACAGGGAACAACCTCGAGATTGGAGTTAAAAACAGAGCTAGTGTACAAAAAAACAAGCAAAATAAAAAATTATCAATTCTTAATTAAGAACTGGAAATTAAAAACAATTTCCAATTCTTGCCATTGCATTAACCTCTCAACAAGGGTCATACGGGCAGGTACGAGTTGACCGAATTTCATAAAGGGTTTAAATTTAGCTTTGGAGACGAGCGACTCGCGAAAAAGCGTGTGTGTAAGAGCTGTGAGGGGTTTGCACGTGGTAAGATCTTCTAAACTTTGCTAATAAAATTCCTAGCTGTTCCAGAAAATTTCCGATATGTTTGCAAACAAATTGAAATATAAACTGATAGTAAATTAAAATACTTATTACCGTAATTTAAATAACGACCTTAAATCACAATTTAAATAATAGGTGCTAAAATTTTTAGAAAATATTATTAATTGAATCTTGATTAGAGCTAATTTAACAAAATATCAGCGATGGACAAAAGTTTCTAAGCCTTAAAGTCGGCCTGATTTTATCAGTTATCGAGTTTTCGTCAGATTAAGGCAATAGACAAAGAAAATGTAGATGAAAAAACATCGCAAAAACATTAAACAATACGTTTTACTAGGGTAAATATACATATATATAATGTAATATACGAATATATTTATACAAAAAACTGTATGGGGATTCACGATAAATTTATGAACAGAAATTTCACGCTCTGTTTAGCGATTGAAGTTCACTGCAATAAAGAGACATAACAAGTGCCGTTAGGCCTTTAGGTTAGGCCTAGACGTAAAATTACTTTCTAGGCCTAACCTATTATTATTTTATGTATGTTGCCGTTAAGGCAGGTAAAATAAATTAAATATACACACAATAATGTTAGGTTAGACCTAGGCTGATGAACCAACATTTCATGTTTATTGAATGTATTTCAGCACTTAACAATAATATCTGAACAACGCCGGACGGAACCGATCATCTCTTAATTTAAATTGATCAACATAAACACATGTTTCTTGAATGTATTTACATTGATTGCCATACAAACCAATTTGATAACGCTTTTTCGTTACGCGTATTTTCTATTTGTCATTGCCGCAGCAACCAATTAATAACACTTTTTTTCGTTACGCATTACATTTTCTATTTGTTAACTTTTACTGTGTTAAGGAACTTTGTACCCAAAAGATTCCTAAACAGTAATTAATACACTGTGAAACTTTTTTATATCTACTCCTTACTTATGTTTCTTTTGCTTATTTACTAGTTTTGCTTGTTTTTAATGGTTTAGCAAGCTTAAGCCAAAAAGAAGCGGTTTTTAACAAAACATTTAAACTGAACACTCCTATTAAAAAAAATGATGATGAAATATAGATCATATTAACCAGACAGCAATAATTAGTAATTAAAAATTAGTAAAAGTTTTATCAAAATTGAATAAGTGGTTTTTGTATCAATAAACACTCTCTTTTCCTTTTTATAATATAGAATAAACATTCATAAAAAAAATGACTGACCACTCTCGTAACAAGTTTTATTGGATCCAGTCTGGCAATGGGGGAAGACATCACTTTGAAACGGAAGAAATTCCCTGCCGTCTTGAATATCTACTCTAAGACGTCCGTTCCAGTTCGACCTCAATGACTGTTCAGTCGCTCTTGAATTGCCATATATCGGGGAGCCATCCAAGAAATGTGTCGCTTGATTCAACTGTAAAAGAGCAAATAATCAATTTTGTGTGTGTGTGAATTTTTGCAATACTTGTAAGTATAGAAATGTTTTTCTTTTTTTTTTGCTTTGTTATCATAATTTGTATATTTGCCATTCAAAAAGTAAACAGGATCTCGAAACCCTCTAGCAATAACGAGAAATAACTCATTATCATTTCAATCTCGTTAATTAATTTCTCGGTTGTACTTTTCTCGATACGTTTTTAAAATCTCGAGTTTAATTTAATAAAACTTTACATGTTACATTAGAATGAGATAAACATAAGTTTTCCAAACAACTCAAGAGGGAAGTGATTAGGATATCGCAATATCTTTAAATTAAATATATAAATATCTTTATCTATTTAAATTACTTGACACCGAAGAGAAATAACTTAGCACAGACAGTAGAGATTGAGTATTACCTAGAATTTTTGGTAAAACAAAAGATGGCAGTTAATTTCTTAACTAAAACAATCATACAAAAAATGAATATGATGTATATTTATGTAGTGTAAAGGGTTATTAATCAATAGTCAACTGTTAAAGTACCTATCTATGAGATACATTACATTTGTAATATCTTTCATAAACTTAGGAGCAAATCGAAAGAAGGTTAACTTATTTATAATGAAGTTATCCCCATATACTTTATATTCCTTTAAATGATGAAAAAAAGTATTTGATATTTCTCAGTCTCAACTTGAGATTAAAACTTTGGTTCATTCTTTGGTTCCAAAAACGCTATTCTCATTTTTTTCTCCATCTTGATAAATTGTACTTAATAAATTCTCGTTTCTCGCTTGTTCCTAATCCCAAGCTCTCGTCTTTTTCTCGATCTCGATGATTTGTATTAAACAACGACTTGTTCTCGTCTCGAATTCAATAAGTCATCTTGCACACCCCTAGCTATATCTTTTGTATACAAAATATAACACTCAACCTTTGTGACATTAACTATCAGTCCTCAATATCAAGTATAAACTGTTAAGAATAATTCGGCAATGGTTAGCTTAACTGTAGGTCAGATATAATGTAATGGTGGTTAAGTAATGTTTAACCAGGCGCAGGCTTCTTCAACGAACAAACAGGCGAGTGCTACTACATACCAGGATTACCTGCGTCAAGCATGGATGCTGAGATATTGGCCATCAATGCAGCCCTAACGAGCTGCATTAGCACACCATATCAAGACATTTGCATACTCACCGACTCTAGATCGGCCCTTGAAGGCTTACAAATGAATTCACCCAGTGACTATTACTTCCGAATATCTGAAATGAAAACTATACTCCATGCTCTGAAGAAAAAAGGAAAAAATATTGTCTTCCAGTGGGTTCCATCTCATTGCGGAATAAGCGGCAACGAGCAGGCAGACAAAATAGCAAAACGTGCCACAAAAATGGGCCCCGTCATGCCACCAAAACTATGACTAAACAAATGCAAAAATATAATCTGCAAATCAATAACAGATTAATAGATACAGAGATGGAGCACCGACACTGTCGGAAGATCGTTATTCGAAATTCAAAAAGCTCCGACGCCTGCAAACTGGTACAGAGGTGTCAGTCGCCACATTGCGACCTTCATTACGAGAGCTAGAGTCGGCCATATCATTACGAACAGCTATCTGAAAAGATTCCGACTAGTCGATTCCGAAACCTGCAATAACTGTGGAATGGAGGAGGAAACGCTGAAGCATATACTACTCGAATGCTCGAACGAAAACACAGCCAGGACGGCCCTTCTAACAGCACTAAAAGGCATTCCAAACTCCATGAAAGTTATACTGCAAAAGAAAGAGTACTGGGCATTGGCAGCTGCGGTTTACCACGGACACCGAGTCGTCGGCATTACCTGAAGCTTGAAAGAAGAAGTAAGAAGTAAGTAATGTTTAATGTAAGATTGTTGGTACAAAAAGACCGAACGCTGAAATGGGAAAAGTGCTTACGAAATACTACACAAAATTGTAGAAATGCCTGATGTACCAAAACACGCAATATGTAGGCCGTTTAAACAAGCGAAAGTTTTACTGTATAAAGTTGATCCTGACCTAGAAACGGGACCAGTGTGAAGTGGTCGAGAGGCTAGTGCCGAGATAGGGACCGGGGGTCTCGAATAGATCGCTGCTTGTCGACGAGGGTCGAACATTGGGCAACGGGACATGTTTCGGGAAACGGAGATAACGGGAGACGCTGATCTAGGTCTACGGGGTTCTCTAACAAGCTTATAGACAAGGTGAGCAAATAGATCACAGTAATATTCCATGCAACCACATTTGGGTCTGTTAACAAGGTATAGGCCAGGGTTTTGTTACGAATTGATGGGGTGTGTGTTGAATTATATGTACTATGTTATATTATGTGTGTAATGGGTTATAATAGATTGTAGGACAGGGTGCACCAAGGTGTCGGTAAAATTCTGAACTATATTGTTTGGTGGGGGGGACTTGGTTTTTGTATATAAGGGATGATTTCCTAAATGTGGTATATTAAATGGCTTAAGTAGGATGTTTATTCTGGTTTTTGGACTGTGGAAGATTTGGACCATGATTGGGAGTTAAAAATGCCATCATTAATGATAACTTTTGAGTTTGTTGAATGGAGTTAGCATGGCTACAGGGGTACTTGCGATCCGCGATGTGATTGCATCAGCTGCCATACCAGATGTGAGAAGAGCAACGGGGAGGACACAGCAGCAGCGGCAGCCACGGAACCGAGGGCGGATCTGCTAAGGCCATCCTTCAGGAACTTCTACCTTGGATGTTGCGGGCTTGGCAGCGGACAGCAGACACTGTGTAGAGGGAGCGGTTGGTGGCTACGGGATCTCAGAATGTGTTTTATACCTAGTCAGCGGATAGCAGATCGCTATCTCGATAGTGCGCCGGTTTCCTTTCCCACACCCTAGTTTTTCCCGAACTTTCTTTTGCCCAGAACTTTTTATGCCCCCAAACATATGACGTTTTCTATGTTGTGTGTTCTGTAAATTTTGTAAATCTGTATAGTGGATGCATGTATGTGTTTTAAAAGTTTTTAGGAAAATACCCCTTGAAGGAAATGTAGGACAAATGTCGAGGACGACATTTTTCAGAGGAGGGGTATTGTTACGAATTGATGGGGTGTGTGTTAAAAGATATATATTAGTTATATTCAGTATTAGAGTTAGTATGTTTAGTGTAAAGATATTACTTTGCGTAAGACAGATGGAGGTAAACAAGGAAGCATAATAAGGGAGGATGAGCTTGGCGGAAGTGTTTTTGTGTTGCACGTAAGAACAGTGTAGTTTGTCAACACGGAAGTTAGATGGGTTATATAAGCATAACCCTAATCTAGATTCGAGGCCAGTCTGTTAAAGTGTGGGGCCGGGAGCTAGGCCAGTAAGCTGAGGACGTTGGGCCGGGACTTGGCCAAGTATTGTGATTGAGAAGCTAAGGGTTGGAAGCTGGACAGCAAGAGACAAGTCATCACTACGAGAAGTCTACACGAGATAGAAGGACGAAACCGGTTCTGCAATAGAGCAAGATTTGAGTGAGTAACAGAGTACTTAGTCTATCGATATCACATTGAGTTTGGAGTCAAAAGTTTAACGAAAGTAGTATCTAGTAAAGGAAATGTATGTAGATCATAAGTAAAGGCTAATGTTAGAAATTGTATGTTATCTATAATTGCAAAGACATACAAATAAATCAATGTTAAAATAAGTATTACCACTGAACCACTGATGCATTATTATTGATCTGTCTCTTTGTTACTAACATATTAACTTAGTGTTTGAACCCGGGTAAAGAGGGTAGTAAAATTTACCCCTAACAGTTCATGCGTTTTAACAAAGAACTGATATCTAGGGTGGTCTGTCTTTTAAGCCCGCAATAAGTAAGAATGTATATAGCGATAAGATAGTTGATATAGTTAAATTGTAAATGATTCTGGGAAAGTAAAGTATTGTTACCACTGAATCACTGGGTTACATTCATTGAATTCAACCCAACCCACATTAAATTTCCACCCCTAACAAAACCCACTGTAGCAAATGTCAAAATAAAAAATTATAAGAATCCATCATTAGAAACCAACTTTAAAAACCGAAGAATGAACAAATGATAAAGAATTCATTGAGAAAAACTCATTTAAATAAACAAAACCATTTCAAAAACATTAGCAAATTGTTTCATTTAAAACAAAATTATTTTAAAATGTTGTTTCCTGCCAGTTAGACTAATAAGGACAGGAGAGTAGTGTATAGTGAAAGTAAACAAATAGAACACCAGTAGTTAGGCTGGAACCTATGTAACTGTGATGTAGCAGACTATGCGAGCATGCTTCACTAGCTCCCCTGTTCTTAGAAATGATCGACACTTAGGAAAAAGTAAAATGTACTCCAAAGTAACATCGTCGAGCTTGGACAAAGGCAGATGATTTGAAATAAAAAAGAGGCCTAATCAAGATTTGGAAAATGATTGCGCTACAAAACTTTTCTCAACATACTATTATTGCAAAGTTGTTGGTTTTTCGACACAATTAATTCTTACATGAACGTTCCTCGTGAAATAATATTTACCTGCTCCGCAGGTCCTAAGTTGCAATCTGGCCTGAATGCAACCAGTGAACGTACGTACGACATGCAAGTATGGTAAAACTGTCCGTAGAAAGGATCTCCTCGAGGAATAGAAATAGGATAGCAGGAAGAATGGATGTGTCGAGGGGATAAGGCTTGGCCATCTTTGGAGCAACACAGGATGGGATCGTTGGTGTGATCTGAAACCAGAAGAAACAGTATTTGAATAGAATCAAAGTTAAAATGTCAATCTGTCTAATGTAATTGCAAACTACACTTTTCTACGACTAAAAGGTTCCCTGATAATTCAATCAATGCATTGTGACATTTGTCTTTACTCTGTACGTTTTTGGCTGCGATCCATTAGTTGTCCCTAAAACATGAGTCGTACTGGTAAATTGGTCATTTAATTAAAAGACAGCTTGCATATTATATACATACTAGTAAATACTAGTGAAAAATCACAGGCGGATTAATTAGATACACATCAGAAATACATCATTTATACAAAATACTATTTAAACAACACAATTTATCTAGGCCTACCTAACTATGCAGACGGGGATTTTTAACTCGGTAAATGTGTACAATTATAAGGACTATAAAACTGTAGGAATATTTGTTAAGATTTTGTGTTTATGTATATTTAAAGAAAGGTAAAAATATTATCTTTTAATTGCCCTTTATTTCATAATGATATATCAAATGATTTAAAAGTTATTAATATTATAGGCTATATTATTGATTGAAGTTGTAAACATAACCCCAAAGTATAATTTACGCTAGGTTTTGTTTGCATTTTACAGACGATGGGTGAAATTAGCTGTTATATTATCAAGTTAAACAAATATTTATTTCTGCTTTATATATTACTCCACGTACACTCGCTTTTACAGGAGTTGGCTAGTGTTGTCGTCAAATACGTACTAAAAAAAAGTCTTTATTTTGCACGCCCCCTACTAAGACACCCTACAGGGCGGGTGAAAAGTCTGAGAATGGCTTAATATTTCGTATATAAGGAAAATTTGAAGGTTGATGTGATTGAGGACCCTACTCTATGTAAAAATACTATTTTATTAAGGTGTCAAAAATTTGGTCCTCCATCTTGGATCCGACATTTTTAATGTAACTTTTTTTTAAATAGGAAAGTGGTCGTGTGATACATCATTTCAATGTAGAATTTTAAGACATTATCAATGGTGAAAACCGCACATCCATATATCAAACCGTTCTGAAGATATTTGCATGTATTTACATTGAACCATATCATTTAATGTAAAAATTAAATAAAGTACCTTAACTTCTTAGCCATCAAATTTTAATGTTGAACAAAATTAAACATTATCAAACAATCAAATCATAAGATATTAATTTAATGTACATAAATAAATGTTGACAATAATGAAAAATAATAATAATAATAATAATAAATTCAAAATAAATTACATTATAAATCCCTACCTTTGAAAATTCAATGTTCAATACTTATGAAAAATTATTGTCAGGGTTACGGCAGACTATAGCATTCAAAAGTTCCCTAAAGTTAATCACGGGAAAGATTTCCCAAACTTTGCAAAATTTTTATATATATTTAAAATATTCAAAAGAACGTTCTGGTTTTTCGTACAGTGAAAAACGGTTACGCAACAAATAGGTATACAAACTTTGATCTCCATAATATATTTACTACTTCCAAAGATATTAAGTATTTTGTAAAAAAAACAAAATGGTGGATAGCTCGAAAACAAAGTACTTTCGCACCTATGTTTATATGAACTTTTTTCTTTGTTTTGCATGTTTAATCATGTACAAAATGTTTTACCTTAACTTTGAATCACCCTGTAGACACAACTTACGGATTCTATTGATGCAACATTATGACCATGTATTTTAGAGGACGTAAAATTTTCAGAGCAAATGTTTTACGCAGGCCTATAAGTCATTTGAATAAACAAAAACAAAACTTGACGGCCAACTTGTATTGTATTGTATTGTAATGTATTGTTCAAGTAATATATTATTACGTCCACATTTTCAGAGTCATAATATATTTACTACATCCGTATTTAAGTAACATAAAAGGGCTATTCAGAAACTACCTTATGACTTGGAATCAAAATTAAAAAAATCAATGGAAACATTTTATTATTTGTTCAAATGAATACTAACTACACTGCCATGAGTCAAGAAATTCCTGAAGCTTAATGTTTGACAGTTTACTTTAGAGTTGATAGTGGTACAATGCTC
>JAGFPH010004485.1:16221-44214 GCA_018207615.1 Philaenus spumarius | reverse complement strand
TTCTCACACCGTTTCACTGAGGACATTTCTTTCAAAATCGAACAATTGTAGTGAGTGGTTATTTACTGTTCTGGAACCAAGTCGCAACACGGAGATTATTTTGTTGACTATACGATTTGACATTACATTTCCAAAATTGATGTCGTTGTCCAAAATACAGATGCATTTCATGTCTGTTTTCACATTGTTCATTAGTTGGCAATTAACTTTGATCATATAAAAAACGAATCGTCTCTTCCGAACGAATTGGAAGTATGGTGGACATATTTATTGTAAACTGACCTTACTAAACCACATCTGCCCGATCTATAATTAGGTGGTGCCTATAACCTACAAGTACCCATATTTTAATGATTCATCTTTCAATAAAAATAAACTATATTTTATCAAAAGAAAAAACAAATTACAGATTATCTTGGAAGTCTAGTTTAGCATAGGGTAATTTAAACCAACATCCATTTACTAAGCATTAACAGCACAGAATACAAATCTAACAACAATAAAAGATAAATTATCAAAAATTACAATTAAATTAAACAATTATAAAACTTACCATCTTCATATTTAGCTGGTAACAGTCTTTTATAAGCGGTCGAAGCTTGGCCCCACGCAGGATGAGTGCGATGGTTGCACGATCCGTCTGACGAACGATAGCGAGTGAACTCGGAACAGAATACAGTTTGACGATAATGTGTAGAACACTTGGTACCCAGCGTCGTTGGTCCCAGCGACAGTCGTGCAACTTGGGAAGCACATGTTTCATCATCTATACCCAGTCTGAACAACAACAAACATTTATACGTATTACAAATGGAATATATTTAAAACTTGATCAAATTTGTAAAGCAAAGAGTTCATACACTTTGCCCACTAAAAATGTTTGTGACAGATTCAATTTCTTAAATTTGGTCTACCAATGTATTTGAAATATTAACAATATGGGAGAATATTCTCTTGTTAGTATTTAGTCTCAACATTGTTAGGAAGATGTAAAACAAATTAATTGTTAAGATGTTGGATTACTTTTCCCTGTTTTAGGGTTTAAACCAACATGACATTGATTGGCTAGTAATTAAAATTTTTATTTAAACATATAATGTAACCTACACGTTTTTTACTTTCTTCGTGCATGAAATTTTGTATAAAAAAGGCAATAAAAACTTAACCCTTAAAGCGCTAAGCAAAAATATTGGCTACCGCTCATTTAGAGGTAAAAAATAAATATTTTCTCAATGTTATTTTTAAATTTAGATAGAGTACAAATTAAAAATAATTCGACCACGCAGCTGAACCGCTGACGTGAGTTGAGCAAATTTCCAACATTAAGTTTATAGGCCTATGTTTTATTATATCAACCAACAATTTGGGAAATAGGTCTATTCACGACGGTGCTGTATAGCTGCAAAATGGTTCGCACGCCATTCCGTATATTGGGAGTATTTTCAATACACAAAGCATTGCGTGCTTCGCGAAAGCCAACCCCCGTATTGGGAGTATCTTCAACACACAAAGCATTGAGTGCTTTGCACGCCAACCCCCTTATTGGGAGTATCTTCAATACACAATGCATTGCATGCTTCGCACGCCAACCCCATGGTAAAATCCACCACATGGATTTGACACGGGTACTATTACGGTATTTTACATTTTGATCGTTTTTGAGGGAACCAAGCAAGCTATAAGGTCGCGTAAAAAACAAAATGTGCACAATAACATCCTACATTTATATTTGTAGAAAAAACTCTAAAAATAATTAATTCTAGTAATAAAAAATCTAAAAAAATGATTACTTCCGGTCAAAAAACGTGCTTCCGGTTGTTGGATTTTTTTGGCTAACGAACTCGTCCGAGCGACGTAGACAACCAGCATGTGTACCAAATTTGAACCAAATCGGACTTAAAATGTGTCCGTTAGAGTGCGCAGGCATACATACATAAATATATACATATATATATATGATTTTTAATGACACCCCAAAACGTGTTCTTTGAACCATGATCGGTGCTCATTTGCTACTCCCGACCTTGGGTCTTACCATAAGGGTCACTGCAATAGCTCATTTTTCCTATGGAAATTCGCTAATAACACCCAATTTTTATGAAGAAATAAAAAAAATAAGAAGTTTCAACAATAAATTACGTAGCTTAAAATAGTTTTTGAAAACAGTTTAAAAATTGCCAATTGTGACCCGGTTCTTGATGATACAACATGTGGCGAAAATTACCTGCTCAGAAATAGAGAACATTTCTGGCATTAAAAGAGATTAAGTCACACCTTAATTTTTAGAGCAATGGTAGAATTTTAAAAACTTACTAGGTGAAAAAACTATTGTAATTGAAGTATGATAGAATCTAGTTTTATTTTTCATAACTTTTTTAACTAATTTGTACAGGCTGTAAAAACCCACAATGGTAAAAAATATACCTAAAGCTTAAGTTATATATTTTTTAATTTTCCTTTAATCTTTCAAAGTCTTCCTAGATCTCTCCCAGAAAGGCTTTCACCCTCTAGTATTAGTATTAGAGAGAAACGTTTTTTTGGAAGGGGGATGCTAAGACTTTTGTGGAGGATTAGCGAATTGGTCTTGGGACTATGGGTGCCTCCACTCCAATTCCTAATTATCATGCCATGTTCAATTATAACAGGACAAGACTTACTGGAATTAAAATCTACAAAACTCCAAAATTACCTGACACAGTGTTTACTTGCGAGGTACTGGGAAGCCTTCACTGCAATCAATGCGTCCTTGCCATGCTGCAAAGCTTCAGGAGAAGGTAAAGAGTCTATCAGCTGACCGTGCATCGGTGTCCCTTTCTTCACCACTATATTCGCTCCAGCGATGTTCGACTCATGACGATCCATTTTATTCACAACCGAATGTGCAAAATTAATAGTTGAAGCCATTTCTCGGTGGTCAACGTTCGGCAAACGACGAACGGCACGCTTCCAACGATTTGACTCGGATGACAAATCTAAAAACAATCACAATTTAAATGATACAATGTAATAGAATTTTATATTTTCAGAGTAGCATACTTTATTCTTTCAAACGTTAGAACAGGTTTGTTTTGATTCCAATTTTTTTTTAAACATAAAATTGGTATAACTTTGGAAATAAATTGAATTTATATCATTAGTTTTGTGTAGGATGCATTTATAAACCATATAATACAAACTTTATCTTATCCTTTATTATTATTATTTTTTTTTAAAGATGGCTGCCACTCCCTCAGCACCCGGCCAGTTGTTTGTCTGACTGCGGTCTGTAAACACGTGGTTTGCCTTCAGGTGTGTGTTTGTGCTTTTCTGTGTTTGTATTATTGTGTGTTTCGACGTCTCAGTTTCAGCTCTGAGATGTACTATGTAGAGGTATATTTTAGCTTTACTTGTTTTTTTTACATAGGCCTAGATCTCTAGGTTTATGTTCCCTTAGGTGTTAGTCACTTGTTAAATGTTGTGTAGGCTTTTGATTTTTTAACACACAAATGATGGCAAATATCCGAATAACTAATAATAAAATTGAACATCCGGCATTAATAAATGATAACTTCAAACAAAGAATTATAATTTATGTCACAAACAGGAGTGCCCATCCCCCCCCCCAGCCTCATAGCGCCATTCCCCTCCCCCAAATGTAGATACCCCCTCACCTTTTAAACAATAAACCTTAAGGGTCTGCTGTAGTGGCGGCCATCTTGGATTTTTATCCCATAAGAGCAATGTTAAATTTCAAACCATTTATTTCGTTTACTTTTTATCATACAATTGTTTGCAAGGTCTCATTTTAAGCACAGTCACAATACACATCCGTCTTGCGATTTACATTTTTTGTAATGCTTTTGATTTGTTATGTGATTGACATTTTGTAAGTACAAAGTTTGAATTTTTTTCCTAACACAATACAATACTAATAATAAAAAATAATTTGCAAGCTGGATTCGAAATTTTATAAAGAATATTCATTTTTTTTCAACACTCAATTACAAAAGATAGACTTATAAAATGGTTTGAAATGAGGCAATGTCAAAGCGTTCAGCTGCAAGAAATTGCACTGTTTAGATATGGATACAGTGAGAAGCGGTTGCTTTCTCGTTTACTGGAGCAGACCCTTAACCTTAGTAGCTCTTGTGTTGTGACAATGAATGACCTGAACCTAGCACACTATACATATCTACAATATTAATCCAATCAGGAATCAGAGATTTTGTAGTGTTTAAATACAAAGTATATAATGGTGTAAGAAATACTTTATTGTAAAAAACGAATTAAACTACAGTACAGGGTGTTCTTAACAATGAAAATGGTAAAATATAACTGTATAAGTTAGCAAAGTTGAAGATCTTAGCAACCAAAATCAGTATTTTTGTTGATACATTGGCTATTTCTTAGAAATTAAAAATAAAACACGAAATTGTTTGTACAGTTTTCTATAAATTTAGCATTTACATTTTCTAACTTCTGTGATTCTTTGAATGATTTAGACAATAAAGTAGTGCCGTTTTCTTCTTGATATTGCTAATGCAAATTGGTTAATTATGAAGTCATTTGGAATTTCTTTGAAAATGTCTTTTTTAGAGGGTAGAATTAATAGACTAGATAACCACTTGTCACTCATGCTGCTGCGAAGTCGATTTTTTTACAATTTTCAGTCTACTCATGATTCTCTCGACAGAACAGCTAGTGACTGCCAAAGAAAGAAGAATTCTGTAAATTACAGTTAAATTTGGGAATGATGATATTGGACCATTGTAAGGCCGAATAAAACCTTGTTTCATCCACTGCTCTGCCATTTTCACGTTTCTTTTTGCTTGAAATTCTTTCATTTTTGACTGTCTCTTCTTCATGGATGATGACATCTCACCGTCTGATGAATTATCACGTTTATGAAGGATGTCTGAAATGTCTACTTCTTTATGCTTCTTTTTAAAGACTACTGAAAGTTTCCAATTCTTTTTTTAAACTCGTTTTTAAACTTATAAGATGTTTCTTTTTACAATGCGCCAACCACTTGTCGTTGCGGTGCACTGTGTTACATAACATTTCTTAACATTTGTATTTGATCGCTCTTTTCAACGCTCGAGGCATTATTTAAGTCAAAGTAATCTTATCTACTGCACACTGCACTGAAGCTGAACTGACTGACAACAGGACACGACTCTGTTATGGAAATGGAACAGCTGATCAGCAGGTGGGGTTGGAGGGAAGGAAGGAGCAGTGATAAGTCACACAACTGTGTTTATTTAGGAACCAATGGCCTTGATTGAAGCAATAGGCATTTCTAAGTTCATGTGGCGGCAGGAGACGGGAAGGGGGTTGGGCATGACCACACCAAGATTCAACCGAAACCGACAGAATTATACTGACAATGAACAAAAAATATCTTAGTTATAAATAGGTAGATTATTTACGGTTCTGTATACTACAATAGCAATACATTTGCAAATAATATTAATGTATTATTGTCATCCTACCGTACATACACGAAATTTCAATTGTCTCATTTATTTATAGTTTAAAAAATCCCCCAAAATTATAAATCCCCGCCAAAATTTGTTTTGATGGCGCTCTGAGCGCCATATCACCCCCCTTCTGGGCACCCCTGGTCACAAAATAGAAGTAAGTATAGTAAATAGGATACAGTGGAGCTACGTGAAAAAGTCATTTAGGATAACTTTATCCCCCATAATATTTAAAGTAAATAAGGCTGAAGTTAACTATTATCTCCAAGAACTTTTCTAAATAGTATTGTATTATTGTTTACAGATAGGGAGGGTCAAGTTTCCACATACAAGACTTCTCCTACGGGTACACTAATCACGTGTTTATTTCAAATAATTTCTATATATTTTTCAAAATTTAGTTATTTTTTTAAATAATTAGATATTCCTCAGAGTTAGACAGCACATTTAAAACCAAACTCTAAATTGTTATTAAAATTTACCCACAATTTAATTGTGCTAGTAATTAATATCAAAACAAAAGAAATAATTGAAAAGAAATTAAAATAATTACAAATTTCATATTTTAGAATTTTTAAAGATCGATTTAATTACTTTAGGAAAACTCTTTCTGTATAAAAAATATATTATTATTAGCACTACAAATCTCTTTTTTCATTTTCAGTGAATAAAGTATAACTAACTTTGAAATAAAAACTGTTGTGCACTTATTCTTAATTAAGAGATAGTGCAATCACAATGACATCTTTGCATGTTATTGATTTATTGTAATGTTTACTCCAACATCTGTAATAATTGGCTTTAAGAGCAATAAATGAGATGAAATTAAACAAAGTGTTGAATGATTATATCCACTTGTATACCTAGCAAAGTAGTGGTTAGGAATAGCTGTGTTTATAGGTGGATTAGTTACAGTATTAATTATATTATAATAATTAGTTACTAGGGGAAATCCTTGCGTGCTCCGCACGCCAACCCCGTTGGAACCTTCTGTACACATAATCATGTTATGTTTTCTGTATAATAAAGGTGTAGGATTAATAATAACCCCAAAGGTAAGACTTGTTTCCTGATTATGAAAACAGGAAATCCAAAAGTAATATTGTATGTTCAATATTTAATTAATTTTTTTAATCAAAAGTAGAACCTTTTTCTAGAACTTAAACATCTATTAGAAATTAAGAAACCGCTTTAAAAAAAGTGCCACTGTCAAACTTTGAATTCAGTTTTCTCAGAACTCGAAAAATGTTAGAAGTCCCCTTTCCCTTGATGTCGAACCGCATATTTTCTCCCTCCTCAGAATCAAACCGTGAAATAAACAAACTATTTCTTTTCACACGTTTATTTATGCGCACAGGGCACAGAGTAACTGAAACTTAATGGTTAACGTTTTACACACAACAAGTAGGTTGAAA
The DNA here is from genome assembly GCA_018207615.1 of Philaenus spumarius. NCBI lineage: Eukaryota > Metazoa > Arthropoda > Insecta > Hemiptera > Aphrophoridae > Philaenus > Philaenus spumarius. The sequence goes on along the minus strand of JAGFPH010004485.1, from coordinate 37,340 downwards.
ATGGGGAAACATGTAATCTACGGATGTTCCCGTCAAAGTCGGTAAAGGGGGTTCCACTACAGCAACACTGCTAACTCTCCTGCACCTCTTAAAGCCATGACACCCGCATCAGTCAGCAGTCATCAACAGACAAATGTGGATTTGCGATAAAATAGTGCAATCAAGTGGTTTTTTATTTTCATTGCGAATGTATTTTTGTGCTACGGCGATTAACAATAGGTGGAAGCATGTTGTGATTACTTTTGCTGATAAATTAGCTGCTATCAATGAAGTAGAAAAAGGAAATTAGTTGAAAACTGTTGTGCTAATTAGAAAACAAAATATGTAATTACAAAACATATGTTCTTAAAAATAAATATCATAAGTGTAGCCTACAAAGAGAGATTTTTAATTCCTTTTGACCTTCAAAACTGTAGTGTCAGATGTTCGTGGCTTAACCGAAAATTTGTTTATCCAAAACGGCTTCCCCCCTTTCATGGGCGCCCATATAATATTTTCTAGGGGGGTGGCTAGACCGGGGTATGTGGCTTAAGGAGTACCCTACCCTCCTTCGGCAAAAGGAGTCCAGGGATATTTTTGACTTCCCCAAGAAAACTTTTATAATTTGGGAAGCCAATTTGGCTGTTCAGGTGAAATATTAACCCACACAGCATTGAGTCTATACCTTTACACCGTCAGTGAATACACAAAGACCTATAACACTCTTAGAGGCCGCACCAAGTAGTGACCCAGCAGTTCATGCTTGAACTCTTGTAAAAAATAAAATAAGCATATGTAAAATCAAACGGCACATAACATTTAAAACATATTTTAGTGCTTCCCTTAACATATTTTAGTGCTAATCTCTTTAAAGAAAAATACCTGACTATAATTACTAATATAGGCCTACATATTTTCCTTTCCCTGGGAACTAGGGGAGGCCTTGGCCCACCTCTGCCCATAAGTCACCCATGCCCCCTTTAGTTCGGTTAACCGGAGTTTAACTGTATAAAATTTTTTATTGCCTGGTGCATAATACTTAAGGAGATAAAAACTAAAAATAGTACACACTGATTTTTTGCTGCTACACACAGCTCACACAGGTCTTACGAAGTAGCAAATTTGTTGTTTTTTTTACTATTGGGTAAGATCAGAACAACATATTAAAAAAATAGCACTACATGATCTTTTGCAAGGTAGGGACCTTTTCATGTCTTTATTGACTAGACTGTAACGTTCTTCTCAAAACATTCGGAGAAAGATCTAATAGCGTTCTCAAACACACTCAATCCCAAGATTGCTGACCTGAACCAGCTGACAAGAATCCAGCTGAGCACACCTTTCACATTCTCTAACTTGGCAATAAGTACTACTAGCATAATTAATATTTACCTGAATAAGTATCTAAATAAGACTGTATCGTGTGCATTGGCATCTTGATGAAAGCTGTCCCTTCCATTGCAGCCAACATGGCTGACTGTGAGCCAAACTGTACCACCATCCACAACGCAAATGCCAAGGCAAAAGAACTGCAAGCCATCTTCACGCTACCTGCAAATGACAAACCAACGCTGTTGTTACCAGGCCTGAACTGAAACAATTTGTTCTTTAAAGGAATTATGTTCGCGATAATCCAGCGCACATAATCACTCATAATAAACATAACCCAAGTATCTTTATCACAGTGCGAGATAAAACTAATAAAACTAGTAGTTTTATATCTGATTTTATTTTTTTACGGTTTAATTACTGTATTGCTTGTTGCTGTATTGATATGGTGTTTCTTAAGTCGGCTTGCATGGTCGAATGTTAATAAATTCAAATATTGTTTAAAGAGAACATGTTAATTGGAAGGACATGAAACAGTAACAAAGATGCAGGTCGAAGAATGTTTTTTAATTAAATGCAGCAACTCTTTTTTTCATATTTGTTTGTGGTAGCCTAAACTGGATTGTTTTAAACAATAATTACCTTTTCTTAGATGCTGTCGTACAATCCTTGTTTTTGTCGTCAATTTTGTAACATGGCGTTCAACTATTTTTTCAGTCATTATCAAATGTTTATAATTATCAAAAAAAATTATAATGAATGAAAAAATAGTTGAAACGGCCCCCATGTTATAAAATTGACGACCAAAACAAGGATTGTACGACAGCATCTAAGAAAAGGTAATTATTCGTTTTTTTTTGCAGACAAATAAAAGCAGTGTGTTTTACTATAGAACTCTAAATATTTAATGAAATAAAGGCCGTCTTATAAAAGATTCCATTAATTAAAATCTTACTTTTCAACAATACCATTTCCGATTTCTTATCTTTAAAAATATTATAAAATAAGACTTTTCAACAGGATTCATTACGTCAATATTTTGAAATCAGCTGTTGATATTAGCCTTTCCTCACATGTTATTTAACTCTACTGTCCTTTGTGCATCCTATTTCTACAAAGTAAGATGAATTGTAAATAAGCAACAAAAAGAGTTACGTAATTTTGAAAACTATTAAACTGGTTTGGATAACTGTTGCCAATGTTGCCATTGATTTAACCTTTATTAACATTTTATATAGAGAAAAGGTTTATGTATAACCAATTTATTTTATAGAGTAAAGGCAGCTTGACTACCCATCAACAGCCAGTGTTGCAGAGGCATCTATTGTTCCTCCTGATACTTCTCGTGATCACGATGGTCTTTGTCTTTTTATAAAAACTTAACTTAATCTTTTGAATGTTTAAAAAATATGTTACGAACAATTTTAAACTACTGTAGTGTAATTGACTTTTTTCAGTAGGCTACTAGAAATGAACGCATTGCTCTATGTAGAGATTTATTAACACTCATGTGTTTGTTGAAATGAATTTGTCCAGCACTAATATTAATTTAAATTACGAAAGGAAACCTTAGGCCTGCTAGTTTTATTTGAGGGCATTGACAACCTTTAGACCTCTTTAAAATTTACAAAAACAAATAATGAGAAATTCCACAAATATATTTAATCATAAATGAACGGAGAGTTCAGATTAAATCACATGTTTTATACTAATTAAGATAAATGTATAGATTGTGGTATTTCAATATTAACCTTGTTAGGAAATTAATGTACAGTAATCTATTTTTTTTTAATAATAGGCCTATTATATGCTAAACAAACAAGATAGTGGAAGTAAAATGTTAAACTTTTTATAAATAACCGAAACATTGTACTGAAGTACAGTGGACTTAGGAATATGGACCGTGGTGGTAAACTGTCTATATTTAAGTTTATTATCACTGATTCAGTGTTTTTCATACTGTGGGTAGAAACTAAAGTAGGCCTACAATAAGCCTTGTTTTAAAAATAAAAATATCCAATAAAGATAGGCCTACATTTTCATTAAACTGCTTAATTGATAAAATTTATTCATTTTGTATCAGCTGATGTTATTTATTTTCATGAATTATTATTTATAAATTTAATTGAAATAAAACAAAAATGTATGTATGATAATTATTAAACATTAGACACGCAGCCTTATTAAAACTAATCAGTGACTTATTCCTGGGTCACTTCATATGGATTGACCCTCCTTCAGTTGAGCCTACTATCCTATTTTGTAATAATATAAACCCTTGAACTCAAAACGCAGTGATAGACACATAAAAACTGTTTAAAGAAGTATTAATTATTTAATCGGATTTGTCATTTAAAACACTATTTTTTGTTAATTTCCAAAGAAACTAAATCGGGTAAAATAGTTTTTTACAGCTTTTTTCGAGATATTTGAAATAATTTTTCTTAGTAATGATTCAAATTTACCGTTTTCTTTACAATATTTAGAGCCTATTTTGTGGTTATGTAGACTATGATAATTTTAAAATTTAATGTTGGTAAATAATGTCCACAATTTAAAAGTTTACCTCCAGAGACATGTTTGTAAGATGTGATTCGTAAATATTTATCACTGATACTTGAATGGGAATGGAGGTGTGTGAATACAGATTCATTAAAATAGCACACATTTCAAATTAACTTCTTAAACATTATAGATAAAAATGTAATATTTTTATAGGCTGCCTAATGTTAAAAACAAATAGTTATTTAATATATCTGAAAGGACAACACAAATTGCTATCATTTATAAGTTTTACCAAGGCAAATAGGCTAATAATAAAGTCGAACATTTAGAAAAAGTTCTTATTATTTTATTTGCTTTGTAATTAATAGTTTTGCAGTGTCTAATATATATTTTAATTTAATATATCTGGCCATCTAAACCACTGATGCAGAGCTTAAAATTCAGGTTTAATTATGCAAACATGTTGACGCCTAATTACACATTTTTAAACAATCCTTTTTTATCAACATTAGAAAGAAAAAGACTGTCAAAGTATAAAATAAAAACAAACTTACCAGGCACACCATCTAGATAATTCCTTAATGACTGGAAGGTAACATATAGCCCTTTTGTGTTGTTAGGCTTAGGTCCCACAAACATTTTTTTAATGTCTTATAACCTTGCTAATAGCAATAATTTAGTTTCCACTCTGAATTGTACAGTTCAAAATTACTAAATTTTAATAAAGTCCACTTTTCATAGTATTTTTAAAACATGGTTTTCCATTTAATTATAAAATGGTTAAATAAAACATAAACGTATGGTATTTATTAATATTAAAATCTGCTTTGTTATAAAGCTTTCCTTATATATAGGCTGATTCTGAAAATAAAATATTTTTTTATACTGTGACCAGTGAGCTTGGGGTGTATTATCATTTTAGTTGGCTACCAAAACACTAACAATTAATTAATAATTACTTACAAATCAAAACACAAATATTATAATTAAAAAATGTTGACATCTCTATACTAGTATCAAAGCCTAAAAAACCAAAACAAATTAACAATCAATAAATATTTTTGTAGATCTTAAGCAACCCTAGATATTCTATTTTTTCTACAGCAACCCTCTTCTGTCACATTTTCTGGCAGAAACTATTTAACTGCACATACAGACACTACTATTTGAAACTCTATAGAATGTTTAACTTTCGAGGAAAGTATAGACCTACACTATTATTATTATATATTTTCTTGTTCAGGATTAAAATGTACGATTAAACTAATGTGTACCGGTAAATATAAAAATAAACCATAATAGCCTACCTAATTAGAGTGATAAAAATATAAATGTGTAATTTAACAACTAGGCCTAACAGAAATTATATCTGTAGTAATTAATATCGTCTCTGCAAGATCAAAATCTGTAGATCCAAAAAACATTTCGTTAGTTATAAGACAGTTTTAATTCAACAACTCTTTTCCATTATTAAGATTTCATAAAAACCCAACCTAAATTTAAGAAACAGAGATATCACTCCCTTCTGGTATGTTTGGTTCTTATCCATTAAATTTTGAATGTGATAAACTTGTTTACATAGCAAAGTTTGTTTTATTCATTAATAACAGCCTACGTATATTTTAATAGAAAGGTACTTAACACAGTAGGCCTAGCTGAACTTTGTTAACGTTTCTCATTTTATAAAAAGTAAATTAGGCTCTAAGTCCTAGGTTGTGTTAAAATTGAGGTTAAAATAAAATAAATTATGTTTCTTTTATATTAATTTTTATAAGCATACTTTCTGTAATTTGACTAATGTAAGTCGGCGTTTTGTGTACTGCAGTATTATGTAGGGTTGTAAACAGTAATCAGTTTTGTCCTAATTGAAAACAGATATTGATTAGACTAGGCCTAGCTAATAATATTATAGGTTAACGGCGAAATATTATTATAATTAATTACACTGCATTTAAAAAAGTTATTGTTTTTAAGTCACTTTATAACGAAACTTAAAGTACTTAAATACTAAACAGTTGGTAAAACACTTTGATCACTAAAACACTTAATATAAATTGACACAATGTCTATTTATACAATAACAAACAATAAAGATAATCAGACGATTTATACTACACACATACAGTGTTGCCGATCACGTGGAATGAAAGCTGAGATAAGCAGCCACAGCGTTGCCGGCTTTTATTTTATATCTTGCCTGGTAGAGCAAACCAACCAATAAGGAAACAGTGTTTATGGTCGTAACTAAATTGAATGAAAAGTGAACGTTTATGTTTAACTAATTAGTTGTATATTTATATACAAAAGAAAAGTTTAGTGTAATTATTGCTTATATACATATATATATTTTTTTAATATACACAACATAAAAACATTTGTATCAGTACATAATTAGTTTTTTCATGTTTAGTTTATTGCATAATATATTGCCAGGTAAAGTTCGTCCGCACTAGATATCCGCACTAGTGAGGATAAATTATATTCTCACTGTTGAGGATAAATCAGCTAATTACAACAATACAATATTGAAATAATTCGACCACGCAGCTGGACCGCTGACGTGAGTTGAGCAAATTTCCAAAATTAAGTTTATATGCCTATGTTTTAGGGTTTCAATCAACAATTTGGGAAATAGGTCTACTCACGAAGGCGTTGAACAGCTGTCTGTGTGTACGCAATATATTAGTAGAATTTGTTTGCGCCTAGTGGCCTCGCGAGTTTGCACCACTTGGCTTCGAACCGGGTACTTTTATGGTATTTTACGTTTTGGTCGATTTTAGGGGAACCAAGCAAGCTATACGGCTGCGTAAAAAAAAACAAAATGTGCAGAATAACATCCTACATTTATACATTTAGAAAAAAACTCTAAACAAAATTCATTCTCGTAGTAAAAATCTAAAAAAATAGTTACTTCCGGTCAAAAAACGTACTTCCGGTTGTTGGATTTTTTTGGCTAACGAACTCGTCTGAGCGACGTAGACAACCAACATGTGTGCCAAATTTGAACCAAATCGGACTTAAAATGCGGCCGCTAGAGTGCGAACACATATATACATATATATATATATGAATTTTAATAACACCCAAAACGTGTTCTAGGGACCATGATCGGTGCTCATTTGCTACTCCCGACCTTGGGTCTTACCATAAGGGCCACTGCAATAGATCATTTTTCCTATGGAAATTCGTTAATAATACCCATCTGTTTGCTTTACTAGTGTTTAGTTGATGTAAAAATGGAAGAATTACAGAGGCTTTTTAAAAAGAAAGTTACTGAAATAAGTCAGACTTATTACCGGCGAAAACTTAGTGTGAATATGAAGAATCCTACAAAAAATTCTGTAAGTGGTTAAACGAACGATGCATAACTTTTTTGTTTGTTTGTAGTAAATAAGAGTAAATAAACTTTTCAATTTGTAATAATCATATTTTTTTCTGATGTATCAAATAATTTTTTGCTGTAGTATCGTGAAAAATAGTGTTCAAAACTCGAGGGAAAATGTTCTTTTCAGATGCTCGTTCTCTTTAAAATACGACTCGCACCAGGAAAAATCACACTTTTCCCACTAGTTGGGAAATATACTGTTACAACATCTACGGTGTTTCCTTTTTATTAGCAACTAGAGGGCTCCGTCCCTGCTCTCTTCGCTCGCCAACCCCCGCAGTGATTCGCGTCGAAGTAAAATGCAAACATGTCAATGTGATCTAGTTTAATGTTTCTATGTATCTTGTAAGAAATAAATATACAGAATTTGAGCTCTCTAGCTTTAAGGAAAGTACTGTATAACAATTAATATTTATTGTTTTAGGGGTTGTTTCAACTGGTTCAACCCTTAAATCAAAATGAATTCTAGCCTATGTTACTCAGGGATAGTGTAGATTTGTATTAGTAAAACTATTTTTTCCATCGGTTCAGTAGTTCCAGAGATTACCCCTTACATACAAAACAAACAAAAACTACCTCTTTATAATATTAGTATAGAAAAGATGGTAAATAATGTTAAATGTTCAAATGCAATTATTTCGTTTATTTTATAAGAGAAGTTATAATAAAAATCAGAAGAACCAGCAAAGCTCTGGTCTACACTTTAATAAAACCTAACCTAAAAGTTAGATATACAAATAGTTGCTTCAAAGTTTGAAATCAGCTTTTAATGGAAATCAGCTGTTTTATCTGTTATTTTATTCAATTGGTTGCTATGGTAAAGAATGTAAATACTCAAGAAATATGACGGTTCATCAATCTAGGCCTAACCTAAGATTTTTTTGTGACTAAATTTACAAATATTGAAATAAAAAATGTTTTTATCGAAATGAATTATAGCCTTGTTTACTCAGAGATAAAGTAGCTTTTTATTAGTAAAATTATTTTTTCAATCGGTTTAGTAGTTCCAGAGATTACTCCCTACATAAAAAAAACACAAACAAAACAATTTTACCTCTTTATAATATTAGTAATTGATCATCAATATATTTTATTGCAAATCATACATCATTATTGTTTGCGTCAACTGTCTGCCGATGCCGGTAACAGTTATTAGCGAATTTCCATAGGAAAAATGAGCTATTGCAATGCCTTATGGTAAGACCCAAGGTCCGGGAGTAGTAAATGAGCACCGATCATGCTCCCCAGAACACGATTTGGGGTTCATTAAAAATATATACATATGTGTTCGCACTCTAACGGCCGCATTTTAAGTCCGATTTGGTCCAAATTTGGTACACTAGTTGGTTGGGTACGTCGGTCGGACGAGTTCGTTAGCCAAAAAATCCAACAACCGGAAGTACGTTTCTTGACCGGAAGTAACTATTTTTTTAAATTTGTTTACGAGAGTGACAATTTTTTAGTTTTATCTAAATAATTAAATGTATTATATTATTCTGCACATTTTGTTTTTTAACACGACCTTATAGCCCACTTGGTCTCCCAAAATCGATCAAAACGTAAAATACCAAAAAAAGTACCTGGTTCAGATCCACGCGGTGGATTTTACCGTGCAGCATCTTCTAATCCGAGGCCGACGGCCGAGTTTGTACACTGCGAGCGAAGCGAAGTTCATAACCCGAGGCCCCAAGGTCGAGATGTAAACTCTCAAAGCGAGTTTTTCGGCTGCGAGTGGATCGAAGGAGCGCGTGAGTCGAAGATGGAGGCTTAGGTGCAAACAAATTCTACTAATATTTCGTACACACAGGCAGCTGTTCAGCGCCGTCGTGAGTAGACCAATTTCCCAAATTGTTGTTTGAAACCCTAAAACATATGAACTTGATTTTGGAAATTTACTCACTTCAGCGGTTCAGCTGAGTGGTCGAATTATTTTTATATTTAGTTTACTTTTCGTAGTGTGTATAGAGCCTACATCAAATATGTGACTAAAATTACGAGGTTTTGATTTTCACCATATTTAAAACATGGTAAAAAGAAGAAGAAGAACATTTCAAGTTTCTCTTAAATTGCCTTAATAGGTTCGATTAAAATAATGAATCACTTTGAACCTAAAATGGTATCTTTCAGTAGCCGTCAATAATTCCAGCTAGTCCTGAGTCTTACTGGTTCTTTTAACCTTTATTATATTCCTAACAGCTGTTATAAAATATTCGAAATAATTTGATTTGAACATTTAACATTATTTACCATCTTAATTTTGAGGTTATTAATTAATCCTACGCCTTTATTATAAAGAAAACATGACATTTGTTTTTAGAAGGTTCCATCGGGGGTTGGCGTGCGGAGCAGGCAGGGTGTCCCATAGTACTAAATAAAATCATCAATATTATAATGACAGATATAGAAAGTTCAGTAGATATATATAGAAATTGATAAAATTGTAGTTTATATTCGCATACTGATCTACTACCCTCATTTTTTTAGAATTATCAAATTTAATAAATATGAAGGACAATAATAATTTTATATTCGAATATAAATCCTTGATTAAATTTCTTATGAAATAAAATTATACATACCGTAGTCTTAACCAACGAACTTCTGTGTAGTAGAAAGCTATTCACTATAAATAGTAAAAGAATGGGTGTAACATATTACAATGTCTCACGAACCGACCATAAACCGAGCTACAAGGTTTCCTGATAAAAATGTAAATAAACATGTCCTCGATCTGGCACGAAAATTGTTTGACGTGACTCAAACTCAAAACGGTCTACTATAAGTTCATTTCACCTCAGCGTGAGGCAAAACCAAATGACCGTAATAAAACTCTTACCCTTAGGCCTATTGTGCGACATCGGGGATGGGCACTTGTCGACTGCCTTTGTATTAGAGTTATTGCTGTTTGTCCCAGTGTCATTATGCAAACTTTTTTAATTGAAAGAAAAACTTAAAACAAAATATATCACTCGCTGTGTTTTGATCGCGTGATGATTTTTATACCAAATATGAAGGAAATCGGTTGATTTTGGGGAAGGAAAAGTAAATAATTAAATCCTATGTGTTTTCAAATATTTTTTATCATCATGAATACGGAAATAAATTTACATTGAATAATGATGTTGAGTTTTATAAAAACCTCTTACTTACTACTGTACACAATAATCATCACCTTATAGTGGCCTGACAGTTTTTTTGTTAATTAAATGCAGTATTAAAATATAGTGTGCAAGTAGCTAGAAGGAATAGCCTATGTTTAATTTTTATCCGTGCTATGTACTGCAATAAGATGTGTAATTTTATATTTTCGTGTAGCCCATGCTCTGTTTGTCTATAATATTAAGATGTATTTAATTTTAATTGTATTTTATGCTCGATGTATATAGAACAGTTATTTAATAGTTTTACTTTATGTCTATATTTTAATACTGCATTTAATTAACAAAAAAACTGTCAGGCCACTATAATGTGATGATTATTGTGTACAGTAGTAAGTAAGAGGTTTTTATAAAACTCAACATCATCATTCAATGTAAATTTATTTCCGTATTCATGATGATAAAAAATATTTGAAAACACATAGGATTTAAGTATTTACTTTGCCTTCCCCAAAATCAACCGATTTCCTTCATATTTAGTATAAAAATTATCACGCGATCAAAACACAGCGAGTGATATATTTTGTTTTAAGTTTTTCTTTCAATTAAAAAAGTTTGCATAATGACACTGGGACAAACAGCAATAACTCTAATACAAAGGCAGACGACAAGTGCCCATCCCCGATGTCGCACAATAGGCCTAAGGGTAAGGGTTTTATTACGGTCATTTGGTTTTGCCTCACGCTGAGGTGAAATGAACTATAATGTCTATGACTGCTTCAAAGATTCACATTGTCATATAACCCGCCTTCCAATGTTGTGGCTGTTTTATTACTGAAAGAGTCTGTAGACCTATAGATTAATAATACGAGAAAGTTGTGTCTAATGTATATAGTGTAATTATATACATTCCATCTTGATATTATGCATAAACCAATTTTGTGAGAAACTGTGTCACCTACATATTGTTAGGCATATTTAGAATTTTAACTATCCATTATGTAACGTATTTTTAAATGATTCGTCGACCTGGAAAATGTTAATAGTAATTTGCAATTTCTAACTATGTGGATTTTTTTATAAATTAAACAAAATAATCCTCATACAATATTTCTCAAATGTGTTTTTGTGTCGCTAATCGATATCTCACTTAATTCTTCATCAAAATTAATTATTCAAGCATCTTTTTAAAGCTTATGTTCCCCGCTTTAACAAACAGCTTGAAATTCATGTTACAAAAATTGATTAAAAAATTTGTATATTATACTTCATATGGTTCCTAATGAAAGGCGCCATCTATTAACAATCTGTTTAACTAACATCTGTTAGATAGTTCATAATATGGTTCCTAATGAAAGTCACCATCTGCGATATCTCCCTTAATTCTTCATCAAAATGAATTAATCAAGCATCATTTTAAAGCTTTTGACGGAAAACAGATAAACAGCTTAAAATTCATGTTTTCGTAACAAAAATCAATAAAAAAATTGTATATTATACTTGGTTCCTAATGAAAGGCGCCTTCTATTAACAATCTTTTTAACTAACATCTGTTAGTTAGATAGTTCATGATATGGCTCCTAATGAAAGTCACCATCTGCGATATCTCCCTTAATTCTTCATCAAAATGAATTATTCAAGCATCATTTTAAAGTTTAGTTCCCTGCTTTTGACGAAATATAGACAAACAACTTAAAATTTATGTTTTCGTTACAAAAATTGATTTAAAACACTTTTCTATTATACTTTGTATGGTTCATAATGAAAGGCGCCATCTATTAACAATCTGGTTAACTAACATGACAGCTGTTAGTTTGATTTTTTACATTCTATATGCAAGTGTAATCTATCACACAAATCAATCAAATTTAACCAACGTAAATAAATAAACGTAATTTACTTAATTAAATCAGATAAGTAGGCCTACACCTAACTTGCGCGACACATTCGCACGGGTCAGCTAGTTTATCCATATTTCGCCTAACATATTGTTTACTTTCTGTGATCGAAACTGACGAAACGAAGGAGTGAGAAAATCTAAAACAATCATCTATTATAAGATTTTTATTAAAGACTAATGTCTATAATTTAAGTAATGCTGCAAGGGGGCACCAAAAAAGTGTAACAACTAGTAATTAAATAATTACTACACCTTACTTAGTAGTATACAAATTAAATATATATCTGTTATTATTAATTTACAAAGACAACTATAATAAAATTAAGCCTTTTCCAAGTGTTTGAATTTATTATTTCGAGTAGAAACAAATTTGAAACATGTCTAATACATTTATTGTAGTAGAAGATGAGTAATTTCCATGTACAGTACTCGCTTCCGTTGCCAAAGGTTATTTTATTTCACTTTTCTTTGAGAACATCTTTTTGTTCAGTATCATCAGAAAATACTGTAATTCTCTCCCGAAGGAACCGAACCCAGCATATGTTTTCAAGCAAGATTGCTATCATTGTATTTGGATAACCTAATAGAACTCCGATCCAATGCAATATTCGTTCCACTGGAAATTCAACGATAGTGGCGCTATCTATTGGGGAAATAACGGAAGCTGTGTGAAACACCAATGCTACCAATGATTTATCTCTAGCACTACCTCGCGGCGCGATCATGCACTATTTTCCCGACAACCTTTTTTTCGGCACACAGCCCCCGTATGCATGCATGATCTATTTTATTACTCATAATCTATGATGCTATCTAGAGACCAAACCGTTAACAACGGTCAAATCGCGATAGACCTTATAAATAAAACGAGTCGTTTTATAACGATTCCTTTCAATTTATGATTCTGCACTCTTGACCCTCACCTAATTTTCATGTTCCTTTTTTTCTTTTTTTTTTTTTTGGTTTTTAAAGGCGAAAAACCTAGGTGGTTATCATCGCCTTAATTTTCATGTTCCTTTACCCTAGTCGATTAATTTTAGTTCGATATTGGAGTGCATTCCTGTGGAAAGACCGCATTAAAATTATCTTGGTCCATTTCGTTATAATTAGTCAGTGACGGTTTTCTCGACGAAAAAGAAAAGACCGTATACTTTGCTCTGTTCATATCTGTCAACTTTTACAATTTTGAGGAGCGTCGCTTTTTCGAACATTAGTTAATCTGAGAATCCGCCCTCCTCTAACCATCCTTGCTATTCAGTGAAACGCTCCGGTCATAAGCTTCAGTTCTTGCGACATTTGTTCTCATGACTTAAAACACAAATTTTTTCTCAAAATAAGCCACGCAGTCTCGGTTTCATTTGTCAGTGTCAGACACAACGAACAAAGAAATTTTCGTGAGGTAGATTAAACCAGGCCTAGTTTAAGATGGGAAGATGGTGTGGCAGGGTGGGTATGAGACGTTGTAGAGCAACATCGTAAAACTGAGAAGACTAGCTGCTAAAGTTACGGGAGGCCTTGGCTTTACAAGGACTGTAGCTCTATGGGAATAATAATAACTGATAATTTATATAAATTTTTAACAACTTGTTTTTTTAAAGGCAGTGTTGGTCCATTCCATTCAACAAATGAGCACATCTTATTACAATTACAATATTCCACTTTGCAAGATTTGCCTCGTTTATAAATAACGCACAGATTAGCCCACAAGCTCGAAACTGTGACGTTTACCTTCACTTGAATTCACGCGGCCGTGCCACAGCCTTCATAATGGCACACGACAAGTTACTAAAATACTTTACAAACTGATATATTAGTTGCACGAACTGTCATGATGACTTTGAAAAGTGAGCGGCGTTCAATGTAGATGGCGCAGGCGTCAGGGTAAGCTATTGAGGACAGAATTAGACAGGTTCTTTGGAAACACTAGGAGGTAGATTCGTGGAAAATTGTAAAGTGAACGGTTCCACGAACTAATAACCCAACCCAAGCAACGGAACAGGTTATAATCTGTTGAGAAAATGCACAATGTTTTGTAGGCCTATTAATAGAATAAGAAAACGTTTGCCATTAAAGAACTATTCAGACAGGCACATAATCAAAGTAAGTAAAATGTAACCCCCTTTCACACCATCCGGCCTTTCCTTTCGACAATTAATTTTCAAACGGAAAGTATGACAAAAAAGAATTCTTTCGTTATTTTCCGTACATGGATCAACACCCACAGCTGACAAAGCAAAAGATGCATGTTTGGCTAAATTATTTCAAATATTCTTGTTCCAATATTTACAGATTATTTTACAAATACACAATTCAAACTTCTACCAATTATTTTTCATTATTGGCTTAAGTGAAACGCATTTCATTCTAGATTAGCCTACCATTTAAATTTTGTTAAAAATCTACTCAAACCTTCGTTTTTAACGTAAGTATTATTTCTTGTAATATACATAATTATTTTTATTATTGAAGTTATACTTCAACCGCGTCACGCGTTAGGAGTAAAATCCGGAAAGTGCCTTTTCATACCTTTTATCTACGAGATACCTCAAGAGTCTCGGTGGGTGAGTGGTTAATGCACTCGACTTCCACGCTAGAATCCCTTTTTCGATCCCCGGCTGGGAATTTTTTTCAAAAATTATAGGAAAGTATACGAATATACGAATGGCCAAAGAAGTATAACAGTCAGTACGTGGCTTTTATGTATATATAGATCTTAAATAATAAAAGCACTATTAATTGTCATAATAATAAAAGATCTGAAATTATGATTCTAGCAATTTTGATCCCCCCAAACACCTCCTAAAATTTCGAAATCTTGCCATACCCTTTCTTAGTGAGCACCTATGGCCCTAGAGGAAGGTACGTACCAAATGTCATTCCAATCTGTTCGGTAATTTTGGAGAAATCGTGATTTAGTCATTTTTACCCCCCAAACTCCCCTAAAATTTCCAATTTTTGAAAACCCTTTTTTAGTGAACACTTATGGCCCTAGAGGAAGCTACATACCAAATTTCATTCCAATCCGTTCCGTAGTTTTGAAGAAATCGTGATTTAATAACTTTGATCCCCCAAACCCCCCTAAAATTTCGAATTTTTCAAACCCTTTTTTAGTGAGCACCTATGGCCCTAGAGGAAGCTACATACCAAATTTCATTTCAATCCGTTCGGTAGTTTTTGAGAAATCGTGATGAGTGAGTGAGTGAGTGGTATTTCGCTTTTATATATATATGATTTTTTTAAAAAATAATATTTTAGAGATAGGCCTATGATGAAAAACATTTAAGAAACTGTCAAACAAAATTATCCTGGCATTTTCTAAAACGTTTTTATCTTTTTTGTTTATCAAATTGATCTTTCTGAGTTGTGAACTCCAAAGTACAAATACGTTGAAGATCCACATATTATAATAAGTAATGTTTTGGTTTTTAAATTAAGAAACATATCGACATCTTTTTCATTAAATTGGTGTGTTACTTCCTTTTAAAATTACAGCATAAAAATTAGCAAATAAATTGAAAATACAGATTTAAATTTTAGGCCTAAATTAACACCAATTTTGTAGATTGCGATAAACGAAAAAAGAACGTTTTTGAAGTTTTGTATTATTTCTTGAACAATACAGGCTATATTTTTCGCGTGTTGTAAAAAACGGTATAAATGGATACACACTGGCAGTCGGTGTTTTTTGTTTGTTGGCTGAACTATTGAAAATGATTATTGTTGCACATGCAACCTTACGATAAGGTTTTTTTTATCTTATTGTGAAAATGTTATTGACGTCAGTAACTCAAACCAATTAATACAACTTACTTACTTAGGCCTGCTGTTTCCACATCGGCTATATATAGGTTTAACAAGAAACATTATGAAAGATCAAATTTCTTTCAAAGATGTAGGCCTACATTACTTGGCAATATATGTAAAAAGAAAATAAACCTTGAGAAAAAATCCGAAACTTATGAAACTCACCGTTATCAAATCTACGATGGAAGCTTTTCTGCGCCAATTTCTTGTTATAACACTAGATAGCCTGCGTTCCATCCAAACTAACACCAGTTTCATTCCCCAACCAAACGCGCTGTATTTCCAAAAATTGGTTAACATGAAACGTTACACCAGCTGGCTTTGTTCGTTATAGGCCTACCGTTATAAATTTGTAAAATTTGTAGGCCTACACTTCGAGAAATAACCTTAAAATTCAATAATTGATAGTTATTTTTTACTCAAGAGAGTTTTATTTGTGGAAATAGTATTACTACGGTAATAATATACCAGAGCACAGATTTCGTTTGCAGAAGATTACACAGTAATATCCGTACTACTTAAGTCACAGATTAGGCAACTGCACATCTACGACACTTTAACAACACTGACTAACTTTCTAACCTTCTCTACAATAGGTTAACTTTCTTCCGTACGACATTGAGGTATTTGAAACGACCGTCAATTCGATGCATTTTCTTCGTGACTAATTCTAACCTAGAAGTTGATCCACGGCAATCCATCAATAGCCTGAGTACGGCCTTCAAATTGGCGTTGATTCTGTTTCATTGAGGCTAGTTTCAGTGAATTCGTGAACGCGTTATCTTCCATGTCACGTCTTTTTGTAACCGAGTTCGCAAGGAGTTTTGTTTAATCTGTTCGCCGTATCCTACGTCTTGGCGACAAATGAAAATGGCTTAAAAATCGTTAAAAACCGAATGGACGTCAGCTGCTGGGATCCTAATAGTTTCGACATGTCTTTCTGTGCTTTTGTCAAAGCGTCGAAGCTCTTTTGTTATTATTTTACAACACTTTGCTATGGTGTTTTAAGGTTAGGCGCGATTAATATTCACAGATACAGAACTGAAGAGAACTTTAATTAATTGGAAACAAGCATTTATTTTTGTCTTGCCATTTATTTGATCTGACACAGTCGATTTCTTCGAAACGGATGAAGATATCACAATGGCATTTGATTTAGTTTTAAGGGCACAACATTCTCTAGTTAGCCTATATTAAATTGAAACTCAATATATATTTTAAATTGTTATAACGGAATTTGTTAGGAAATAGAATCACGCTAGACTATGCTTTAATTATTTAAATAGGCTATCAAAAACTATTTCTATGTTTCTTTTGGCTTTATTTTTTAATAAGGTTCAAGATTCGTACATACTTCGTATACAAAGTAACGAAGTTAATCTCTCTCTCTCTCTCTATATATATATTTATATATAGATATATATGGATATATGTACTTTTAAAGGTATAATATTTGGAGTCATAGACACGCACTACGAAAGGATTTTTCAAAATTTTATTTTAAAGCGTAATAATAGTAAAAAAAACAGCTGTTCGGATGAAAAGCTTAGCAACACATGTGTTTTACAGTCATTACCATAGCAACCAACTTAGAAAATTTAGAATCAGTTTATTATTCTTCACAACCAGCAGCTTTTTAGGTTAGATTAACAAACTACAATCAAACCGAAATCAAAGAAAAACTCTACTGAATTATAATTCAATTCAAACATCTGTTAACAGCTTTTTTTAGATTAGGTAATAGCAAACAAAATGCTTACTGTATTATAAGTCAAAAATCTGGTGTTACATATTATATTGTTTCCTTTAGTTGGTAATATCAACATTTGTTTGAAATAAATATATATTAAAAGTTGTTCGCCAAATTTCAAGATAATTTCTTAGAAATGTTTGAAAATACATTATTTTAAATCTTCATTGACTCCACTATAGGTAAAACAAACTTAATAATTGATTATACGGTAAATGCAAGTTACTTTTAGCACTACGCCTGCAGTTTATGCAATGCGAGTTCAGTCTTGTGTTGCTTGAAGTTTGCGTATAATTTGCAGGCGCAAGTGCAACCAACTCGCCGCTTAAATTTATGTTATGCTTTATTCGGTTCAATATTCTTGGCAAGCATTAGTGCTATTGAAAAGGAAATAGCTGTTTGTATAACAGGGTGCAAAGTGATTCGGTGTCGCATGTGTGTGAGAATTGCCCCCACGAAGCGAAGAGAAATGTGACACTTCGAGCACACATTGCACACAAGGTTTGCCTACCACTAAATTTTGAAACAATAGTAAAAATTAACAACATTATGTTATTTTTATTAGTGAAGAACTATAGGGGGCACAGTATTATTAAAGGACTAGTAAATCCCCGTGAAAAATTACAGGCGGATTAATTAGATACACATCAGAAATACATCATTTATAAAAAAAAAACACATTTTATCTAGGCCTACCTAACTATAGCCCAGTCGGTGTAGGTTACAGCTACCAGTAATTTGCAATACGGCTGATTTTTTTTATAAGTACATTAAAGTATGTAGATTAAAATAAAAAAAGTTTACCAGTCTATCGATTTCCGAAAGTTGAAAAAAAATCGATTAACATTTGTTTTTCGATTATCCTTAATATTTCGAGCTGGATGAAGATAGAGAAAAATAAAAATACCACCGTGTAGGGGAGGTATTTTTCAATAAAAAACGTCATGTGTATTTATTTCGTCCGAGCAATGGTTTGTCTGGAAAAATTCGATAGTGCAGGTATGTATTTTGCAGCAGGGGAAATCACTAAAAGGGGGAAATCTCATTCATTTAAACGGCTCCAGTTTAGAAAATTTTCAAAATATCAACCTAAAAATTTTTTTACAAGTTAAACATATAGATTTAAACAAGATCAAGGAGTATTCACATTTTTTATTATTTAATTTTAAAAGCACAAGTAACTTAAAAAAGTATAAATTTAGACCTTTTTAATTTTTTCATCAAAACGCTTGAGTTAGTAGGCTGCAAATTAGTCAATTTTTTAAATATAGTTTTTAAAATACCTATAGCAAAAACAATTGTATTTGTAACTTCTGTACCAATTTATAAATCGATATGTTTAGAAATGTCGAAAATGGAGTCGTTGAATCCAAATGTGTTATAGTTAAAACGAGATAGGTAAAACGGAAGACTATTTTCAAGCGCGTCGTTTTTAAAAATAACATGAAAAATATCGTTCATACTTACTAAGAATATTTTTACTGGTGTATTCAACTTGTAAAACAAATTTGATGTTGATATTCCAAAAATTGACGAAACTGTAATAGATTGAAATTAGTTCGTGGGTCCGGTACTCCTAAAATCGAGAAACCCATTGATAATTCAAATGGCTTTAGATCGGGTCATTTTCAAGATAACAAGCTGAGACTCAGCATAAATGTTTAAAATATATATTTTAACTCCTAAGTCAAGTTTAAATTCGATATATTAAAATTCAGCCAATTTAGAATGAGCCAACGCTTCATATATGAATGAGATTTCCCCCTTTTAGTGATTTCCCCTGCTGCAAAATAAATACCTACATTATCGAATTTTTTTCCAGACAAACCATTGCTCGGGCGAAATAAATACGTGTGACGTTTTTTATTGAAAAATACCTCCCCTACATGGTGGTATTTTTTAATTTTCTCCATCTTCATCCCAGTTCGAAATATTAAGGATAATCGAAAAAAATGATAATCGATTTTTTTTCGACTTTGGGAAATCGATAGACTGGTTAACTGTTTTTATTTTAATCTACATACTTTAATGTACTTATAAAAAAAATCAGCCATATTGTAAATTACTGGAACTTTTGGTCTAAAATTACCCCTACCGACTAGCCTACTATGCAGACGGGGATTTTTAACTCGGTAAATGTGTACAATTATAAGGACTATAAAACTGTAGGAATATTTGTTAAGATTTTGTGTTTATGTATATTATTATATATATTTAAAGAAAGATAAAAATATTATCTTTTAATTGAATTTTATTTCATATTGATAGATCAAATGATTTAGAAGTTATTAATATTATAGAGGCTATATTATTGATTGAAGTTGTAAACATAACCTTAAAGTATAATCTACGCTAGGTTTTGTTTGGGTATTACACAGATGGTGGGTGAAATCAGCTGTTATATTATTAAGTTATATTATTTCTTCTTTAAATGTTACTCCACGTACGCTCGTACGTACACTCGCTTTTATAGGAGTTGATATAGTGCAACTACGAGGTTTAGTATTTTATAGTAATATCGGGTCACATTTCCGTGAATTAAAATTCCTGATGCTGACGATGTCCCAATGTGGTATTCTGCAAACCTTTTTGAAGTGTGAACTTGTATAGCCGCAAGTATACAAGTGGGCGGTGGATTCGTATTTTACAGTAACAATCTACTATACAGTGTTCATAAAGTCCCTTTAAACGCTAATTATTGTTTTAACTGAAAATAAGTTAACGAAACTTTGTATGTATCTTGTGTTGCATAACCGGACAAATGACATATCTGACCCTCTATGATTTCGAGAGGCTTAGGGGGGTTAACAACTTCACATATAAAGTTAGGTCATGTTTTGAAAATAACACAAACCTACTTATTCCTAATATCAACAAATTAATAACCTGCTTTGATGCTATGATAACAATATCATTTTCCAGAACTTTGATTGCCCATTACTTTGAACGAAGCAAGATACTAAACTCTAGTTTGCGCCATTGTGTTTCTCTTTTAATAAGCTTTTCAATGGTGTATTACATGACCTACCTTTATATTTGAATTTGTTTACCCCCGTACCCCCTCAAGTCTCAAAATCATAAAGGTTCGGGTATGTCAAAAAATGTGTCCTGTTATGCAACACAAGATACGTACAAAGTTTTGTTAACTTATTTTCAGTAACAAAAATAATAAAGGGGGTTAAAGGGACTTCATGAACACTCAGTATAGGCCTATAGTACACATGTGTATGTAGCAGAGTATATAGTTTACTTGGTATGAAATTAACATTGTGCTTCCTCATTTCGTAATTTGTGTTAAAATAGTTTACTTTGTGGTACCTCTGAAATGGACATTGTGCTTCCTCATTTCGTAAGTTGTTTTAAAATAGT
>JAGFPH010004484.1:79081-92624 GCA_018207615.1 Philaenus spumarius | reverse complement strand
TATTATATAACTGAACAAAATAGTCGAACTTCTTGTTGTAAAAGGTTTAATTAAGTATAAATTGATTATTTTAAAAGCATTTTTTCAAGGTTTTCGAACATTTTTAGGTCACATGTAAAAAATATAAAATCTTCTTATTTATTTAAAGTTATTTCTCTGAGTATTCATTTACAAATTGAATTCGTAACACGAGATTACGAATGCACATTTCGAAGATCTCGCGGCTTGCGATTCAAGCCGGCTGTAACGCTATTAGCCAACCTACGAAAGCCGTTTAAAGCATTCACTGTATTTACTCACAATTCCTTCTCTTACGGTACTCAGAGTAAGGGAGGAACGGTTAATCGGCGATTAGCAGACGCTGAAACTTTTTTTTCAGTCCAAAATTATCCGCCCTATCGGCTTCTCACCGGCTGTTTACAGGAAGTAATTAATTTGCCTTTTAAAACTGTACCAACTATAATAGTTTACAGTTCCTCTGTCCTGTAAGTCTATATATACAGTAGGCCTACTGAGCGCCCGGACTTTGGTTGGCAGTACAGGACATAATATGGGCGGTTAAGGCGTTATCGTTACTCACAGATGCATTAAAAAGGATGTTCACAAGTTATAGTTTCACCTAGTCTTCAACTTATATTCAGTATTGTGTATTGTGAACAGTACATAATATAAAAATTATTTAAGAAGTAATAAATGTCGATAAAATACAATTATGGCTGTGTAATAAATAAAAAAGGAATGTAGTCTACAGTATGTTATAAGATGGTTTTGGAGTAGCCATAAACAAACAAAGAAATCCAAGACTACAAATAATATTATTTTGTTATGAAGGAACAGTTTTGGGCAGTTAAGTGTTGTGACAACAGAAATAACCCAATGCCCTGGCGTTTAATGTAAACAGATAAGGAATAGATTCCTCTTCATTGTTCAGTGTTAGTTTGTTTTCGGGTGGTTTAGGGTGTGTTTGTCGATACAGTTGTGCACATTTTAGTGTTATTTAAAATGTAATGTGAAACCATATTAAATATATTGGTATATTAGTGTAAAAATGATAAAACTGTTAAACATTGCGTTTAAATTTATATAAAGGCAAGCAGAAACACTGCGATGGCACCGCGCCACTCACAAATACACAATGATATCTCTTGACTTCTGCGGCTCCTACTGCCTAAACTAAGCAGCCCAAGTAAAAAAGTCAAATTACAAAAATTAAATTTATTTATTTTTGTACAACTTTCCCGCTTGAAAAAGTTGCCTGACCGAAAATTTCAAAAATTCTCGCTTACTACATTTATTATGTCCTTCTCAGTTGCGTTTCAGTTATAAAAGCCTATACAACATATATAACAAAAGTATATACATTTCTTGGTGTCACATGAGGAAAGACAGTTTTATTAGCTTTAGTGTGATACAATTTACAAAATTACGTTATCATGTACACATTCAGTGAATTCATAGAGCGGCCGATGTCAGCAGTGCCGGTAGTAGTACGGAAACTTCATATGAAATACATTAGCATATCCTTTCCCGTACTGCCAACTAAAGTCCGGACGCACAGTAGTGATGGCGAAACGATTATTTTCATTGAATCGAATTCTTTGAATCAGATCATTTGAAAGAATCGATTCGTTTCATTCATTTGATTCATTGAAGTCACTACTCGCACAACTCACTCGTTCAGCTAGTTTTTTGTCTTTTCTCGCTCTTGCCTTATGTATATTTATAGATTACGCCAATAAAGTTAGTTACTGCTGTTGCTGATTAGTTAGCCTATTTGTTATTGTAGTTTGCAGTAAAGTAAACAATGGCTTCGAGGAAATGTAGCTTTGTTTCGGATTAGTGCAACTTTTGTTTATCATTGCAAAGTACTGGGGAAGCTAATACACTCAAAACCAATCTATTTTACTAGCTATTGCAGTGACACTAATGGTAAGACCTAAGGTTGGGAGTGGGCAATGAGCACCATTTATTGTCAACAGAACAGTTTTGAAGTATCATTAAAAATTTGATATACCAGGTGTCTTAAAAGTCCCCCCCCCCCCCCTATTATTTTTTTATTAATAGAAATAGACAGATTTGCTTTGGAGATTGTTAACATGAACAAAAATGGAATTTTTTTGTGTATCGTAAATTTCAACCCCTCCCCCAAAACTTATTTTGGGAGTAAGTCGAAATTTTTAAATGTGAACCCCTATTGAGTGACACTTCATTTTAAAGGCCTTGATAAAAGAAGAAGATTGGCGCAAAGCGCAGGTCTATATGTTGACTGTATTCAACACAATTGCCAATCAAAGTAACAACTTCTCCCCATTTTAATAACATTGAAATGTTAAAGATGATACATCCGTCATTTTTTACAAGGGCTTATTCCAGTAGATCACTCAATCTAAGTTATAATACATAGTAATTAGTATAAAAACAGTAAAGCTAAGCCCTCTGGAATTCCCAAGTGCTGGACTTTGGGTTGATACAACCTTGCTTTGTTATTCATAACTGAGCATGTATGTCAACTCCTAATAGTTAAAAGTCCTATTATAACATGAACTATAAATTCGTTTGTAATATATAAGTAATTTATTTTTTATTTTATGCGGGGCTCACAGGGTTCCCTGCCTGCGCAACCTTTTCTTGCAGATCAAGAAATATTTCCTGAAAAGAACTTAGTAATATCTGTGCACATGTATTTCTTATCATTACTGGTCTATTCATTCAGCACAATACGACGCCACAATCACATGTAATAATATTAAGAAAATCTTCACAAAAAGCTCTTTGAAACCCCTCCATGTTCATTACTCTCCATTGCGCATGTCATTGTCAGTTTCAATTGTTGTAGGAATACACAGTCGATTCTTGTTAAAGTATTATTTACAAATGAATCGAAACTAAAAACGAAAGTCAGTAAAGAGAGCTCGGAGAAAGTCACAGATAGAGCTGTGTTTGTTTTGTATTTGAATTAGTCACGAAGGAAGATATCACCGGGAAAGATCTGTGTTCAGGTTCAACATGTGATAAATACAGAGTTATTTCCGTTCGTCTTCCTAGTATTGTCTCGCGAACAGCTGATTTAGTTTAACAGCTGCGTTTGTTGTTCACTTTGAGGTTATGCGAACAGATGTGAACGTATTTTGCAATATTGTTTTCTCGGATTTCATAGTCATTATGTAAACGGTGATTAAAGTGGGATAGTTTGTATATTTTGTTTGGCAATTTCTATTTTTGTTTTGTTGACATGTGTACGTTATGCCAAGATTCAAGATCACAAGGTGAAGCTCGATTGCGCAACAAAATTGCATGATAGTTCACACGGCGAAGTCAAAATAAAAGGTAGTTTCGTAAGTTTAGGTGGTTCGATTTTATACACAAGTTCTATTCAAGGACTTCCATATGATATTTTCCAGGGGTCTAGACTGGGGGTATCGGGATTAAGGAGTACCCTCTCGTCCTGCGGCAAATGGTAGTCTGGGAAAATGTGTTACCTCCCAGGAAAAATTTGGTAAAACAATTCGGCTGTTTAACCCACACAGCAATGCCTTGAGGCAGCACCAAGTAGTGACACAACAACCCATGCTTGAACTCTTGTAAAAAATAAAATAAGTATATGTAAAATGAAACGGTACATAACATTAAAAGAAATGTTGACCCACTTCTACTTAATAGTGTATTTTAAATAATTTAATAGTAAAAGAAAAATACCTGACTCTAATTAATTGTTAATATACATATTTTCTTTTCGCTGGGAGCTAGCATGTTTTCTGCCCCCCTGTTATGGGCGCCCATGTTCTATTGTTTTTCAGAGGCGAGTTCTGTCAATGAATACTTAACACTATAAGTGTTAAGTATTCATTGGTTCTGTTAAGGTCGATTCACACATGTACGTGACGGGAAGGCATCCGGGATGAATTTTTCACGGACACTCACACAGTATCCGTCAGTGATTTGTATGTTCCGCTCTGATACCTTTCGTTTTTGAAATTAAAACGGGGAACTCTCTTTGTGTTTTGATATCACGCATTTTACAACAGAACATCTTGCTTTTAGGCGAGGAGGAGAATCACAAAAAAAGTCAATGGGTTCATCCAATTCGGGAAGAGGACGGAGAGGTCATAACTTTATACAAAGGATTGGTAGACGACGAACTAAATTTCTTGAATATTTTAGAATGAGCCAAAATGCGTTTTGCAATTCTCTTTCCCAACTTCACAAATTCCCCCCTCCATCGCCTCCACGGTGCAGCAGAGGGCTTTTCGCAGAAATGAAATCAGCGTCCCCAAAAACCCCAGAGAGGAAATTTTCAAGTCTCTGTAGCAACTTCCCAAATGCTCCCCCCCCGGGCCCCCCCCCCCCCCGAGAGGAGCAGCATAGGGCATTTCGCATGGTCAGAAATGAAATCAGCGTCCCCAAAAACCTCAGAGAGGAAATTTTCAAGTCTCTGTCGCAAAATTCTGCAAGAAGAATTTCTTGTCTGTCAAGCAAGAAGAACGTCTTCTTCAGTCTACATCTCGAGAAACACTGCCTAGCTAGTGCGGATACAAAACAATGACAAACATTTGTTTCGGAACAGTTTGCAAACAGTTGCGAAACAATTTGAAAACTGTAGACAAACATGAACGAAGAAACAACAAACTGTTTGCAAGTGTGGACTAGGTTTTACAAAAGCCAATATAAATATTTCACGATAACTTTGTATCTTTGTAGATACACAACACAGGCACTTAGATATTCGCAATGCCGACTTTCGTTAATTTTTATAATAATCGAGCCTGCTAAAATAAAGACTCAAACGTATCACTCAAGATATTAGGCTACATTAAGATATAAATTCACATCTTTATGTTCGAGCAAAATATTACGTAACAAATTTGAGAATTTATGTCTGTTTGAACGTGTTTTAGTACTTTCTGGCATACAATTATAGATATTTACGTTACAAGTGATGAAACTGCTCTTTTACGTCATTCGAAGGGGGGGAGGGGTTGTACAACGAGGCGCGAGTTTTCTAATCCCCTGAATGATGTAAATAAGCAGTTATCACGTGCAACGTACAACTTATACCCATTTTTAGAATATGGAAAGAACAAATTTACTTTTGTTAGTAGAATTCAGAAGTAGGCTTATACGTTAGTCTGTGAGTCAGTGTTATTTAAACAATACAATTTTGTTTAGTAGTAATCAAATTAATCTACTACTAGTAAACCCCCGTGAAAAATCACAGGCTGATTAATTAGATAGGCCTACACATTAGAAATACACAATTTAAAAAACAAACTATTTACAAACAATATTAAGGCCTACTTATCTAACAAATGTTGATATTATCAACTAAAGGAAACAATATATGTAACACCAGATGTTTGACTTATAATACAGTACGCCTATAGTTAGTTCGCTTTTACCTAGTCAGTTGTGAAGAATAATTACCCTAATCTAAATTTGCCAAATTGGTTGTAAACAAACGTGTTTTGTAGGTTCATCGTAGCCTAATCTAAAATTAAGTCAAGTTTTTGATCCAAATCAGCTGTTTTATTTTCAATATGTAACAACAGTTGTTTGAATTGAACTACAATGCAGTAAGCTTTTTTCGTTGATTTTTGTTTGTGTTTGCTTTTAGTTTGTTAATCTAACGTAAAAAGCTGTTGGTTGTGAATGATAATAAACTGATTCTAAATTTGCTAACTTGGTTGCTATGGTAATGAATGTAAACAAACGTGTGTTGCTAAGCTTTTGATCCGAAACAGCTAGTGTATCCGTTATAGGGCTGGGAGTAAAACGCCCGAATCTTAACTATTGGAATTATGTGTTTGAACTGTATAGGTCGATACCTGTACATCGCTTTGCGTTACTATGTTCTTTAGTTTATGAAAGCCTTGTAGTTATAATAATGTTTATTTTGTTCCAGGGGATGTCTTCGTTGATAAACCCATCGACCTCCGCACTCCCCAAGGCCCCCATCCCCATGTATCCGCTCTGCTCGGAGTCTGGGGACAGATGTTGCAGAGAGACTTGGACAGACCCGTTTATGGTAAGTTAAAAGTTTTTTATGTTTCAATTATGTTGGCCTTCATCGTTGCTTCACTTCAGCCTAATGTTTCTACAATCCTCTGTCTATTCTTTAGTATATTAGCTTCGCTCAACAACCCCTGCGGTGACTCGCGGTGAAGCAAATGGAAACAGATTACATTATTGTATAATCTGATATATTCACTGAAATGGCGATTGATTAGGACAGAGGCACTTGCATCGGGTGATGGCGGTAGCGGTAACCTAGATCCTGACGCATGCACAGTAGGACCAGAAGTTTTGCGCGGATGGCAGGATTTTTTAAAATATAATAGAGCGGTATAAACCTAACCTAAAACATGTTGGTTATCAAAAAAAAATTACCGATTTCAAATTTGTCAAGTAGGTTGCTATGGTAATAAATGTAAATGCTTTCAAGAAATGTGTGTTTGTTCATTATATATGCATAACCTAAAATTGTTTTGAGCTTTTGATACAAATCAGCCGTTTTATTAACAACACTTAACAACAAATGTTTGAATTATAATACTGTAACCCTATTTCGTTGATTTTTCTTTGTGTTTGTTAATCTAACCTAAAAAAGCTGTTGGCTGTGAAGAATAATAAACTGATTCTAAATTTGCTAAGTTGGTTGCTATGGTAATGAATGTAAATGCATTTGAAAAACGTGTGTTGGTTCAGTACAGGCTTAACCTGAAATTGTGTTGCTGAGATTTTTATCCGAATCAGCTGTTTTATGTGTTATATGAATGGAGTTAACTCCCGTATTTTCACTACTTTTACGCTTTAAAATACAAATTTTGCAAAATCCTTTCTCAGTGTGCGTCTATGGCACTGTAAGAATGTACCTTAAAATTTTCGTATTTTTGTCTTAAATAGTTTTTGCTCTACTTTGATTCTATGTCAGTCAGGGCAAAGCCTCTTATCTGGTATTTACTAGAGGGCTCCGCCCCCTGCTCGCTCACCAATCCTCGCGACGAAGCAATGACGGGAATTTTTCACGGGAATGACGATCGATTGGAACAATTTTTGAAGTGATAACTTCTATTAGCCCGTTGGGCACTTTCGCTTGACTATGTTTCTAAAATCTCGCGTCACGCAACTTTTTGCGTAGACACAAGTCAGAGCGTGGAGAGGGAATATTTAATACATTTACATTCATTACTATAGCAACCAAATTACACATAAGAATTAGTTAATATAATGTAACAGCTGATTTCGCCCATCATCTATTTTTTTTAATATAATATAATATTTATTTTCTGGTTCAATGTATTATACATTATTCACAGAAATTTTAACATTGTTACATAGCATTAGTGGGTTCGCTTCATTTAAGTCACCCTATAACATAAATAATAATTAACAGAAAGGGAAAAGAACAATAGAGTCAGTGAAAAATAAAACAATAATTGGAACAGAGTTTACTAAGCAAGCTCTACTAAAAAGTCTTGAAGTAGTAGGCTTAAGCCTTGAAGCCAGATTAAAAACAATGCACCAGAGAATGAATTTAATGATAATAGGAAATTATTTGTAACTTTTTTAATAAAAACACTTAAAGGATCTATCCCTAGTTCTTTGTGAAGATGTTAGTTTCTTATAAACCAAGGGGAATTAACTGCAATACGTAATATATTTTATTTTGAAAAACTTTTATTTTTTTTATTTTTGATGAGCACAAGGATAAAGCCCAAACCGGGCAGGAATAAGTCATCAATGGTCGTAATATAGATTTATAAATCAGCACTGTCGAAGATGCACTTAATGATGATTTCCTATTTATAAGATTGTAGACTTGGGCAAGTCTTGCATATGCTTGATTGAGTTTAACATTTAAATGAGCAGTCCAATTAAATTTTTTGTTAAGATATACTCCTAACTATTTAATAGAACTATCTGGCGGATTCCAGTTTAATGAAGTATTGCATGTCTGTATTTTTGGAGGATCAACGTACTTTCTCAGAGACAAAATTTTGGTCTCGCATTTATTTGCATTTTATCTTATTTTCCATTTAGCGAACCAGGCCAAAAGTGTGTCAATACATAACTGGAGAAGGGTTCAAGTTGTTTGTATACAGTGATCTTGAACAATTAGTGCTGTGTCATCAGCGTATAAAGCTAAGGTAGTTTCTTGGAGGATCGGAATATCTGACATGTATATATTAAAAAGTAGAGGAGCCAAAATCAATCATCTGTAATTCTTAAACAAAACCCAGCGTAGATTATACTTTGGGGTATGTTTACAACTTCAATCATTATAATTTCTTGTGAAGTTGATTTTTTTAAATATTAGTTATCATATCCTATAATACGAGCAATGTCTGTTTGTTTGTACAAGCAATCTCGAGACCCAGCGGAAGGATTTTGCTGAAAGTTTGGGATTGGAGGCTTTTGGGTCTAAAAAATCGATTGGTGAAAACCACTACCTCAGGAAAACTCGTATTTTTTCTAAACAACTCATTTGAAAATTGAAAATTTTTAACGTTGGGCTTATGGAGTTTTAAATCATTACATATGTTTATTGACTATAATAATAACAGTAATCAACTGTTTCCTATATTATTTCCATTATAAGCTGATTTCAAGCTTTAAACAACTTTTTAAATTTCTAACCTTTAAGATAAGTTTTTGTGGAGAACGACATCTGTTGAAGTATTTTTATTTCGTATTAGAGTATAGGATAAACAGTTCATATTATGTACCCCTACGTAAGTTCGAAAAATATTCATATTTATTCAGTATGTGATTTGTATTTACATACATTTTCCTAAAAAAAAAACAATGAAAAAAAACCGAGTAGTGCTCGGTTGCCCAGGTACTAGAACTAAAATGTAGGCTATAATACGTTATAAGATTTGCTTTGAGGTTATAAACTGTATATAAAAACAACCTTTTATCATCAATATATTCGTTTATACAAATTTAAAGAAGAGATACCTATTGTTTAACTTCGGAATCATTATCCTATAATACGAGCAATGTCTGTTTGTTTGTACGAGCAATCTCGAGACCCAGCGGAAGGATTTTGCTGAAAGTTTGGGATTGGAGGCTTTTGGGTCTAAAAAATCGATTGGTGAAAACCACTACCTCAGGAAAACTCGTATTTTGTCTAAACAACTCATTTGAAAATTGAAAATTTTTAACGTTGGGCTTATGGAGTTTTAAATCATTACATATGTTTAACATAAGTTTAACATATGTTTAACATCATCTTTGTATAACATAATTATTTGATGATTAATTTCTTCACTATAATTTTAACAACTTCTAAATAAATCATTTGACCTATTCAATATGAAATAAAAAGTAATTAAAAGATAATATTTTAACCTTTCTTTAAATATATAATAACGGATATAAATAAACAATTTTAACAAATAGGGCCTACAGTTTTATAATACTTATAATTGTACTCATTTACGGTACCAAGTTAAAATTCCCCGACGTCATAGAAGTTATCACTTCCAACGTGTGGTCTTAAGCACATCCAATTTTTTTTTATATAGAAGTGAGGCTCAAGTATAGGGAAGTCGAAGAAAATGCAATAATTCTGGTTGAAAGTAGTTTTTGGAGATAACTACATCCACGGAAAGTGATCATGGAAACTACTTTACTGAATTATTGTATGTTCTCAGTTATCCTTGACTCATTTGGGTTTGTGTTTATTGTCTACACTTTTCCTATCTTAACATGTTTTCGTAAAATCTTTACTTATTTAGATATTTAACTTTGAAAAGTTTGAACCGGCGCCATATTGAAACAGATGAATTTAGCAAAATAAAAATTTGCACATTTGTGTGAACCAATGCGATAAACATTCATGTTGAGTTTCATGAATTTATCTTAAACCATTAATGAGATAATATTTTGATCAATAAAACACACACAAACTTCTAAACTAAGCACCTATCTTGCGTCCTACTCCCTAACACATGCTATATTGTATTATTTGCTATAGTATTGATTGACTTGCTAAATAAAGAACATGGAGTTTGGTGGAGTGGTTGCGAGACACTATGTATACGGATGTAAATATTTTCATTGAGATGTTTTCTCAGTCTCACTTATAAAACCATTCGTTCCAAATCTATTGTTGAAGTCTCCATCCTTATCCTTATATATAATTCTGTAAGCAAAATTTTAGATTAAAAATTGTGGGAATTTGGTAAATCGGAGGATGATCGGAGAGGTGTCAAATTAAAGGTATCGATTCAAGGGACGAGGGAAAAATATAAGTTTTTTCTAAAATTAAAAACTAAGGGGTTTTTGAGATCCCCGAAAAACGAAAAATCCCCATAAGAAATACATGAGAATTTAAAAACATACAACAGCTGTCCTGCAGTTTACATTAAAACATTTGGTATTAAATAAATAAATTAAAAACATAAAACAGCTGTTCTGTAAAATAATATGACAGTGTTAAAGTAAATTATATTTTTAAATAAAATCTGCTACTTATTAACCTATAAAAGATAAACGTTGACACACACATAGATAAACCTTATAAGTGTGATTTTTGAAGGTTGTATGGCTGTCCTATTAACTCTTCATACATTTATACTAATATCATAAAGAGGTAAAGTTTGTTTGTTTGTTTGTATGTAGGGGGTAATCTCTGGCACTACTGAAGCGATTGAAAAAATAGTTTTACTGATCAAAAGCTACACTTTATCTGAGTAACATAGGCTAATTCATTTCGATAAAACCCTTTTTTTATTTAAATATTTGTAAATTTAGTCGGAAAAAACTCTTAGGTTAGGCCTAGAATGAGAAACCAACACATGTATTTACATTTATTACCATAACAATAAATTGAATAAAAGAACAGACAATATATTATAGCTGTCTGTTCCAATATTTCCATTAACAGCTGATTTCAAAATTTGAAGCAATTATTTTTGTATTTCTAGATTTTAGGTTAGGGTTTTAAAGTGTAGACCTGAGCCATACTGGTTCTTTTAACCATTATTATAATTGCTGTTATGAAATATAAGAAATCATTTGATTTGAACATTTATCATTATTTATTATCTTAATTTTGAGAATATTATTAT
The DNA here is from genome assembly GCA_018207615.1 of Philaenus spumarius. Taxonomy (NCBI): domain Eukaryota; kingdom Metazoa; phylum Arthropoda; class Insecta; order Hemiptera; family Aphrophoridae; genus Philaenus; species Philaenus spumarius. The sequence continues at coordinate 81,549 of JAGFPH010004484.1, read as the reverse complement.
TAATCATTTAACTTTATTATAAATAGTACATAACATTTGTTTTTAGAAGGTTCCATTGGGGGTTGGCGTGCGGAGCACGCAGGGGTCTCCCCTAGTTTAATATATTTCAGCATAATTTACACATCTCGCCGAACTTAGGTGAATGTGGGCTAATTTGAACGAATGCGAGAGTTCACATTGAGCCTGCGTTCGACTTCCTGTTGTTTCCTTGTCGATTGAACACTAGGGGTGGCCGGCGGGAACTTCTACGTTCTTGTAAATATTTATCACTACAGAGATCTTCATGTCTGTCACTCATCGTTGACACATCAAATACTCCTAAATAGACAAACATATTGAGTAATTACTAGCAGGTACCCGCGGCTACGTTCTAGTGGCAGCAGTTTGCACCTCGACATTGTGGTCTCAGATTATGGAATGCGCTTTGCGAGTTTGCATTTCGACATTGCGGTCTCGGATTATGGAATGCGCTTTGCGAGTTTGCATTTCGACATTGCGGTCTCGGATTATGGAATGCGCTTTGCGAGTTTGCATTTTGACATTGCGGTCTCAGATTATGGAATGCGCTTTGCGAGTTTGCATTTCGACATTGCGGTCTCGGTTATGGACTGCGCTTTGCGAGTTTGCACCTCGACATTGCGGTCTCGAATTATGAACTGCGCTTTGCGAGTTTGCACCTCGACATTGCGGACTCGGATTATGGAATGCGGTTTGCGAGTTTGTATTTCGACATTGTGGTCTCGGATTATGGACTGCGCTTTGTGAGTTTGCACCTCAACATTGCGGTCTCGGATTATGGAATGCACTTGTGAGTTTGTATATGGAAATTGCGGTCTCTGATTATGGACTGCGCTTGCGAGTTTGCACCTGGACATTGCAGTCTTGGATTATGGAATGCACTTGCGAGTTTGCATCTGGACATTGCGGTCTCGAATTATGGGCTGCACTTGCGAGTTTGCACCTGGGCAATGCGATCTCGGATTATGGGCTGCACTTACGAGTTTTCACCTGGGGAATGCGGTCTCGAATTATGGGCTGCACTTGCGAGTTTGCACCTGGACATTGCGGTCTCGGATTGTGGGCTGCACTTGCGAGTTTGCACCTGGTCATTGCGGTCTCGGATGATGGGCTGCACTTGCGAGTTTGTATATGGAAAATGCGGTCTCTGATTATGGACTGCGTTTGCGAGTTTGCACCTGGACATTGCGGTCTCGGATTATGGACTGCGCTTGCGAGTTTGCATCTGGACATTGCGGTCTCGGATTATGGACTGCGCTTGCGAGTTTGCATCTGGACATTGTGGTATCGGATTATGGACTGCGCTTGCGAGTTTGCACCTCAACATTGCGGTCTCGGATTATGGACTGCTCTTGCGAGTTTGCACTTGCGAGTTTGAAGTCCTGTTCTGCATTTAGCGATTCATATAATGTAATACTGAATACAGATATCTTATTTGCCGACGGCATTGTTCAAGAATTTTTTTTTTTTAAATTGGAGAAAATTTATGAACTCTGTACCTAAAGGAAAGAGGACACAGGTAATTTTTTTACTTGAATCCCCGTTAGTACAGTTTTATTACGCGAATTTTGCATTTTTCCAGGTTTATTTAACTCAAATGAGATAGGCAAGGAAAAGGGTGGGAGGATGGCTTGTACTTTAAAGGAAAAATAGGTTTTAAAATCTCCAAACCTGAAAATTACGAAAGAACATAGTTGTTTAGCGTAGTTTCCCATAAGATAGCATTTTAATGTTTGCCTTTTATAATTTATAAAAATGCTTTCTTATGGTAAATTTTCTGCCAAACAACTTTGCTCGCTTATGATTTTTCATAAAAAACGTATATTTTCAGTTTTTTAAAAACTCATATTAGTAGGTCTATATGCCCGCACTTTCCGGAAAAGCAAAGAAGAAATTTTTGAATAAAAAAAAGCTATCTCATTGGAAATATACGACGCTTAACAACATTTCTCTCTTGTAAATTTTCATAGAAAGGCATATCTTTAGGTATTAACGTTGTTTTTAAACACATGAAAAAATGCAAAAAATTGCGTTTAAGTGCTTCCAGGTTTTTAGGTTTTTTAAATTATTTTCACCTTAAAGTACAAGATTTATCCCTGATTTAAATTAAACTGTGCATTTGATACATGTTTTCTTTATTTCAAATTTAGAAAATTTATTACTATTTTTTGTATTTACTTTTTGCCATCTTAACCAATGAAGATGAAGGAGGTGTCTAACTCAAAGAAACTAGCCACAACCACTGACGTAAATAGTGCCGCCGCGGCCTACAAAACTGATAAATTGTAGTGGGAAAAATTAAACACTAAAATCAGAACGCTACAGTTGGAACGCTAAAATCGGAACGGTAAAATTGAAACGCAAAAATTGGAACGCTAAAATTTTATTGCATTGCTAAAATTTTAACGCTAAATTTTGAATTCTAAAATTGGAAGGTTAAAATCAGAACG
>JAGFPH010004484.1:21694-64081 GCA_018207615.1 Philaenus spumarius | reverse complement strand
GATTAAATAGTTTTTATGTTTGTTTGTACGATGTGATTGGTGTGAAATAGTTTATATAAATTGGTATGGTATTTGTATTACTTGTATTATATGTGTACTAATTTGTATTTTATTGCATTCTGATCACTTACAGTAAGTATGTTGTACATGTGACAACTCAAATGTTTATTGCAGCAATGCTGACGCTAATAAAACTAAATAAACTAACTAACTATATTTACCTCTATATTTTTATCCCAGAAGAGCAATGTTAAATTTGAAACCATTTTTGTGTTTATTTTTTATCATAAAATTGTTTGGGATGTCTCATTTTAACCACAATCACAATACGCATTCATTTTGCGTTTTACATTTTTTTTATGCCGTTCATTTGTTATGCAATTAATTGACATTTTTTAAGTACTGTACCAAGTTTGGATTTTTTACACAGTAAAAATTTAATAATTCTAGTAAATCACAAGTCAGATTCGCAATTTTATAAAGAATTTTTTTTCACCTCACTACTACAAAAGATTTATAAATTGGGTTTAACTGAGGTAATGTCAAAGCGCTCAGCTACAAGAAACTCCGCTGTTTGGATTCCATTATAGTGTGAAGCGCTGGAGTTGCCGGAGACTTAAAAACTGACACAGATTAGAATCTCAATTCAAGTCAATCTTATCTCAAAGTCAAAACCCAGGGTTGCACCCAGTACAATGTTATTAATTTATAAAGTTATTGGTTTATATAAATGGATGATGAGTGATATGTCATTTCAGGAGTTTTTAAAAAAAATGTTTGTACTCTTTCTTTCTGGCTCCAATATGAGATTTAGTTTCAACTTTTTGTATTGGTGTACAATGTTTATTCATATATTTGTTTTGAATTTTAGAATCCAATTTGCACACTCTGATCGCCCAGGCACACTCAGCTAGACTTGCCAGGTACCAAGCTTGGCTGCAGATGTGTAGGAATGGATCATCTTACCAACACTATTCAGACTTTCATGCAATACCTAAAGAAGGACGGGATTATTTGGCAACGATATACAAGTAAGTACCATAAATATAGTGAAATTACAGACGTAAGTAGATATTTACTTTTAAAGTTTCTATAATGATAGTAGTAGTTTACTGTTAAATTTATGGTCACGCAAGATCTCAAAATTCTTTAACTTTTAAGAAATGCATTTTAGTCACATTTCTAAAAAGTACTACAGTATAGCAAATGCTTAACTCTCGTGTATAGCAAATGCTTAACACTATTGTAATATTTTGGTATTGTTAACACACTTTACAAATCTGTGTGTATTCCAATGCCAGATAAATATTCTGAATTAGCTGACCTAAATTGTTACATTTAACTTCAACAAACTACTTATTCCTAATATTGCCAAATTAATAACCTGCTCTGATGTTATAATAAAACTATCATTTTCCCTGATTGTCCATTACTTTGAAACAAAGCAAAATACTAAGCTTTAGTTTGTACCATTCTGTTTCTCTTTTAATAAGCTTTACAATGGTGTATTACAAGACCTACCTTTACATTTTAAATTATTTAACCCCGTTCCCCCCTCCCCCAAGCCCTGTTATGCAACACAAGATATATACAAAGTTTTGTTAACTTATTTTCAGTAACAAAAATTATGAAGGGGAAAGGGACTTTATGGACAGTCTGTGTATCATAAACAAATTGATTAGGCTGTACTTTGTTCCCATTAATTTCTTATCTATTTTCCCCAATTTTTTTTCTTCTTCCTTTTTTTATTTTTCCTCAGCCAAAATTTCCCCAACTCAGTGTCAAATTCCCCCAACCCAGTTTCAAATTCCCCCAAACCTTGTTCAGGCTTTCGGACATATTCTGCACCCCTGAAATCTACTTGATCTGTGGCCTGTAAGCCAAGCAGAAAGGAGTTTTTAGAAATGTTCAACGGGCAAACACTTGTAGTTTTTCATTTTATTTGTGATTAATTATTGTAAGTCAAAGTTAAATAGTTATAATTTGCTTTAAAGTCTCAATATTATTTAATGCAGTCTGTATTTAGTATGGAAAGACGTATCAGATAATAATATACTGTTTATTATCAAACAGGGATGCTGCAGATGTGGATCTACTTTCAGGGGGCATATTGGAACAGTCACAGAATGGATCAGTACTTGGGCCTACATTTACTTGCATGCTGGCGAGACAGTTTGATGAGTTAAGGAAGAGCGATAGGTTCTGGTACGAGAACGATATTCCTCCAACTTCATTTACTCAAGGTATGATAAGTATTCCATAGTTGTTTTAAAGTGCTCCTGCTGAAAAGCAACGGGATGCGAAAGTTTGGGAAGACCTGAAATTAGGTAGATCCCCTTTGGGAGGTAGGTCCTTGCTACGAAAAGGATTTTTCCAAATTCCAAACAAAATCCATAAGTACAATATCCTCAGACTAGAAATGTTTCTGGCATAATGGGCATCTCATCCCTTTTAATTTCTCCCCGAAACTGCCTTGGCAGTACAACAAATTCCACGAAAACTAGGTTTACAAATTACATTTAACTAAAAAAGTTAAAACTCCGTAGCATCTCACTTTCTTATAATTTTACCTACTTGCATTCAATATTTATATAAAAAAAGTATTTCACCTTTTAGATAAAACTATGGAAAATATTAATAAGAAAGGCTTTTTTTGTAAAAAAGTAACAATTGTGATCAAAATTTGTGAAAAATAGTATGTAAAATAAAAGTGATGGTAACAAATATTCAAAGCGAGTTATTAGTTGAAATCACTTTTTTATTTGAAACTATTTTCTGTATGACCCATTGTTTGGTCAGGAAGAATATATGATAACTACAATAAACCTCCGTCTAAATCTTTTACTTTACACTACGGGCAAAACTGAGTTCAAATTTCTACTCCCCAAATATGAATTCTTTTTAAAATATATAACTCTCCCAATACATCAACACAAACAAACTGAGTCTAACCCAGAATTTAAATAACAAAATTTCCCCTCTAACTTTCACAAATTGTGCCCTCTCCTCTATTTTATCCAGGTGGCTCTAGTCGGTGCAGTCTGCTTCCTCATCTCTATGACCACCTAGGCTGGTACCTCTTGACGGAAAATATGTCTCTGGTCTCTCCTCGGCGCCCACACCGGCGTCTGCTCTTAAGACTCATCTCACCCAAGAACCTTTCCCAAAAAGACCTCATTTCTAATGTTTTCTTCCTATTTAAAAACTCCTGTCCCCACTCAGTTATCCACATCTAGTCTTCCTTTGATTTTAACCTATAAAAAATGCAACTCTGCGATTTACATAATTTCTAATTACATAACTACCTACTCTATATTATATAATTTTGCTTACAAGTGCAATTCTGCTATTTTCAAATTGTTGGATTTAAATAATAAATATATTGATTCTTTCAATTTTGTAATGCTTCGTAACAATTAACAATGCATTTTATCAATAATTTATATAATTTATTTAAATTATATAATTTTTGTAAAACGTTTTAGCAAATCATATATTAAGGATACGGTATATAAATATCTATTTGATTTGAAAGATCTACACATATTTAATATCTACACTATGTAATAACTACATTAAATCTCCGTCTATATATTTTACTTTACTCTACAGGCAAAACTGAGCTCAAGCTTTTTACTCCCCAAATGTGAATAGCCCAAAGTTAAACATTAAACAGTTGTCTCTCTTAACTTTCACAAATTGTGCCCTTACCTCTAATCTGTACTTGTGGCTCAGCTCAGCTTTCTTGCCCTGACGTCCACCAAGGCTGGCACACCTCATGGAAAAAGTCTCCTGATCCCCTCGCCCAAGAAAGAATTCCCAAAAGCCCCCTGCTCTCTCCTTGATGCCCATGCCAGTGTTTTCACCCCTAAGGCCCCCACCTCCCAAGACTCCTCGTCCCACTCAAGAACCTTTTCCAAAAGACCTCCTTTCTAATCGTTTCTCCTTATTTAAAAACTTCTGCCCCCACTCCAGCCACACTATATTGTAATTAATTTTGTAAATGAAGTGCTAGAATGTACAACTAATTAATTATATGTACAACTTTGCTTACAGACCAACTCAATGAGCTACGTAAGGTGAAGTTCAGTGGCTTACTCTGTGCCAATGTGCCAAGCATCATCAGCATTCAGCCGTTTGCATTTGTACAACCAGATCCTTATTTGTAAGTAGTACTTATGTATTTACTACAACCATCATTTCATACAAAATAAATTTATAAAATTATTTCAGAGCCATTGTTAGTTTTAGCCCATGCTCACTGATATCGATAGTCACCAATAACCGATATCAGAAAATATTGATACTGTAAAAACAAAAGTTCTAAAAGCCCCAATTATTTTAGCCGATATTATTTTTAAATCACCAAAGCCTTAAATCAGTCAATTAAAAAAAAAAAATGCAAGGTTCTAGTCATTCCACCAGTGGTGTAGTGCTAAAATTATGTGTGCCAGAGATAGGCTTACATTTTCTTTTAATTGTTTGAGCCTTTAAATTACCTTTATGCCTACTACTCTTAAACAAAAACATAACCTAAAACTTAAAATTACAAACAAGTTCATAGTATGAAATCAGCTGTTAATGGAAATGCAACAGAGAGCAACATGCCAGTTAAAATGTATTAAGTCAGCTGATTATTTAACAATAATTCAATAAAATTAGTGTTTTTTACTAAATAGGATTACTTTTTTCTTTTAATTATTTGTGTCTTTAAGGTACCGGTACCTTTAGGCCTACTAATCTCAAACCAAAACCTAAAACTTGAAAGTAATAATAAGTTCATAGTACGAAATCAACTGTGAAAATATATTAATATGATGTTATATGTCAGTTCTGGGATATGGGTGTGACACTTTAAAACGTTCAGGTATAAATTATATTACTTCGGCTTGCATTAAAAGTATTGAAATCTTGTGAAAATTCTAAAAATGTTACACTTTTTATAAGTTTTTGAGGTCTCTGAACACAATAAAACAATACAAAATGTTGTGTCCATGTGTCTGTATGTGTGTCTATCTGTCTATGGACACGATATATGCACTCACAGACATCGTAGAAAACTTCTGGTGGTGCCAAAATCATTGTAATTTTATTGCTGGCAGTTGAAAAGCTTTTGAGTTTTCTAGTGTGACAGCAATGTAATGTGTGTGACAAAAACATCACATTTTTTTGAGTATTTAAAAAAACACGAGCCAAAGTCTCGAAAAAGTGTTCTATCTTTTCATCTTGTTATATTGTTTAAATTAGGCTGACACAAATTGGTATGAACAAAATTATTGTTAATTTTAGCCTGTAAATTTAGTGTTTTTAAGTATCAAGTTATAAACATCATGAAGGATATATACAAACTATTTCTTTGATATACAGAGACATTTTTAATTCAAATTGTTTATGATAACTCAAATCACTATGAATTTTAAGAATTCAAATCTAAACCACTATATTACAATTTTTTTTTAATGTTCTATGAAACTTAAATTGAAAACAAAATGTAAGTAATCAAGTTGCGTTATATGTAGGCAGAGTGCCGCTTCACTTACACTGTACCGTAGTGCGATTTCGCTCCACTCCACTACACCATTGGGTTACAATTTGACATAATTATAAAGAATATTAACTTGCGTATATTCAAATAAAAAGAACTGAACAAATAATTTACTACGATTTTTAGGCGATAAAAGTTATGTATGTTAGTCCAAAAATGTATGTTAAAATACTGCAGTGTGAGGGCTTTATATATTGATGACAAAACTATTTTGAATGTATTTTGTAATATATAGTTTTTAGATATTCCTGATAATGTTTCTAAAAATCCTTAACATGTATTTTGTCTTGTGTATTTCTGCTTTATTAGGATCAGGTGGTTTAATAAAAAAAAAAGGCTTTAATCAGTGCTTCAGTAAATATTTAGTTAAACAATGATTCTCTATAATCCTTATCGTTAAAATTTCCAACATATATACACAGTATATTTATATTATTATTTCTTTTTATAACTACAATTGACAATTATTCCTAAAAATATTTTTCTTTTTACAACTATTCCTAATAGCTTCTTTTTTCATATATTTTCGTTTTAGTTGACAATAGAAACATATTTGTTTTTCTATCACAATTCTATAATAATTTTAGACAAAATGTAGTATAAAAAAGTGTTTAACATATTGGCATACTTTTATCCAGTTGACACTATTAGACCCAGTCCTACTAAAGGTCAGACTGACCGTAAACGTTCTTAGTTTGTATACACTGTAGTTAACATTTTTGACTACTAGGTGGTGGGAATGGAGATGTGTTGTCATAATATGACTGGTTGTGTACTGTTTGACATGCTGCTTATCTGTAGGAAAATCAATTGTTTTTTAGCCATACCTCGTATTTTTTCTTATTTGTAGAAAAGTTGTTTAACCGAATGAATATTCTAATTTATAGGAATGCACCGATCGGATGCGATCATCATGGTAATTTTGATTTGTCAGCTTGGAGGGAAACTCCTCAGGAGACTGTAAAGACCATGATCTCCATGGAGATGTTACAAGAAGCTATCAAGAAGGCTGAGGATAATGTATTGCGCAGGCAACAGACTGAATACTTGCTTTGGTCCCACAGTAAGTATTGTAATATAATAGCATTCACACAGATAGTTTAAGTGTTAATTTAAAAACTTACTACTGAAAGTACATACAATCAGTGGAGTAACAGTTTCTCCTCAACTTTATCCTCGTGAGCACCTTTAAGTTATACAGTATTATTATGGTAATTACATGATGGAGATTAGTGTTAAGTATGCAGTGGAATAAAATAAGTAAGCCTTGGCTAAACATTTTAAGAAGGATTTAATTACAACAAACATAACATTATTATGTATTACATTATTTAAACTTTTAAGATCTTATAGCATTTTTTAAACCCAAAATCTTAATAACTTTACCAATGTTAATATTTCTGGCGATTTCATTAACCAACTTTATAATACGATCTAGAAATTTAGTCCATTTATTAGTGAATTTCCATAGGGAAAATGTGCTATTGCAGTGACTCTTATGGTGAGACCAAAAGTCAGTTATCAATGAGGATGGATCATGGACACCCCAGAACACGTTTTGGGTGTCATTAAAAATTGTATATATATGTTCGCACTCTAACGGCCTCATTTTACGTCCAATTTGGTACACAAGCTGGTTTTCTAAATGGCTCGCACGACTTTTTTACCCAAAAAATCTAACAACTGGAAGCACTTTGTTGACCGAAGTAATTTTTTTTAGATTTTTCATACTAGACTAAATTACATGAGGAGATATAAATATATTAGATTATTCTCAACTCGCGTGAGCGGTTTAGTTGTATAATCGAATTATCTTTTTATTTTGTGACTCCCATTCCATTGCAGTACCAACAGTTTGTTTTTTCTTCCATATGTTAAATATTACACAAGCATGTAAATGTATGTGGCTTTGCTTGTGATTTTGTCAGTTTAAAAAAAATCTCTTTCCAATCTCGCACACATTCAATCCAAGAAAACATACTATTTCACTTTCAAAATGATCTGTTGTTTTGATGTGGAAAGACCTAATGGCCGACACGGACCACTTTTTTTGATTACTTTTTTCATTTCATCGTCTAACTCATTACAGAAGTTAGCAAAGTCTGTTGGATATTTTTTCTGTTAATGCATTTAATGTAGAAGTATCAAATGTATATGTAGTAGTTTTACATGATCTGAGTGCAAGGTAAGGCACTTATAATAATCTTGATGATCACTTAACAGTATGTGTGCCCACATCTTGGTCCGAGAGTGGTTTGTTTGATTTATTTAGTGAACAATAAATAAACAATTGTTTATTTATTTAATATTTAGTGAACAAAAATATTGCTCCCTATTAGTCAGACACTCGCACAAAATGTAATTTATCAAAGGGTTTTTATCACTTTTTCTAATTTTTAAATGTCTTGTATTTTAAATACATCCTAAGTTTGACTGAACATTTATTAAGTATCTGCTAATGAGGTAAAGTCAAATTAAAGGTATAATTGTGTTTTTAACTTACAGAAGGAGGTGTGGACCCCAAGTCCCCTGCTGGCACAGCTGCTGCGTTCAGCAAACCTATAAAACAAGCTCTCTTATTGGCTAACAACTCTATCCTCTTGGAATATGCATCCAATGAGATTCTTAATTCTCTTAATGACAAGTAAGTACTTAGAGGTGGATTTATACGGGTCACAATGAACTTAGTAAGTGAATTTTAACTCTTGTAATGTTGATGTAAATATCGGAGAAATGGAAAATCAAAATCCTTTTATAATGTGGAGTCATGACACTTGCAGGATTTTTTATTTTGGAAATTTCAGGCTACAATGCCAACATAATGTATAATAATACTCTAATTTATTGTAATGCCCCACTAGCTGGGCGTCAATTTATAATAATAACACTAATTTCCTTTTTTATTTATGTTTTTGTATTGCTGAGATTTGATACATTACAAATAGCTTCCTTACGTCACCTGAATATTCATGTTTTATTATAAGTTCACTTACTTTGTTTCTATTTCCAGATAAGGCATTAACCTTAAAAGTTATCATCATTACCTGAACACCATGATATTTCTCCTGAAATCTAGAAAAAATTACAACGAATTAAAACACAGCTACAACTAATAATAATTATTAAGAGAATATTTAAAAAATAATAAAAACAGAAACCCGTAAAACTAAAATTTGTATACATGTAATTTACTACCTTCAAAAATTAAGGTGGTGGTAACACACAACTAGCACCGACATAAGTGAGGTGTGATCGGGTGAAATGTGAAAATAATTTAACCAATAGAGTAGGATGACCAGATAATCATTTCCAGACATAACCAGGACACAACCAGTCTGGCACCAAAGGACCCATCCCCCAATGTACCTAGATTTTAATATATAAAATATTTTAATTTTTATAGAAATTTATGTTTTGTTAATACATTTTCTTCTATATTTTCTATAGCTGTTTAATTAATATTAAATTTATATAATTAAAACAAATTATTATAGTTTTAAAAATGTTATAACCATGGAATTTTTAATAAAATGTAATTAGAATAAGCTTTAAATAAATATTACTGAGTGTTTGTAGATGGGGTTGATTGTTCTTGGAGAAAGGGAAGTTTTTCACTGTTTCCAGCCTTCTTGATCATATCTTTGTTCTTTGAGATTATAAAATTATACACATTTGATTTTGTAGTTGTTCAGGATTTTAAACTTTTAAACCATTAAGTTGGTGTTTGTATTGTCTCCCCAAAATGCCACACATTTATTTTTATTGAAATCGAACATTTTAATAGTATTCAAACAAAATGTTGAAGATTCATCAGATGGTTAATTTATCGGGTCGTATTTCGTTTAATCAAGCGAAATAAATAATATATATATAAACAATTTCATAAAATCTATTACAAACTGAATTCCGGGACTTTTGAGCGTCCTGAACCCACTTTTCGGGACACCGTATGTTTTGACAAAAGACCGGGACCATCCCGGTTTTCCGGGACGTTTGGTCACCCTACAAAAGAGTAATAATAATAAAAACCAAATCGAATATTTCCTTGAAAAGCATAGCATCCATGCATATTCAACCTGAAATAAGTAAGTCCTTAGTTATTTAAATTATCCAAAGCATCAACCCACCTAAAAAAGTTAACCTAACTAAAAAAAAACTGTTGGTTGTGAAAAATAATTAAATGATCATACATTTTATTCTTGAACCACATTTATCTGTACAATAAGTTTGGTAAATCATGATTTATTTTTACAAATGTTACATTCAATATAATCTAGAAGGATAATCACCATATTTAATCATCAAATACATTTTTACCTTATCATAGAGTACAGAAAATGCGCAGACGTCGTCAATTAGACAGCGGTGACAATGTGATTGGCTTCGGCCCAGAACTATCAGGCAAAGACTTCCTGTCAGAGTTAGATGTCTCTAGTTTCTTGCCTAACATTCGTAATCACAATGCTAATTCTGACGAGGACTGTACCGAAGAGAACGGGCCTTGTGATCCTCGCTCTCCTTACAGGACGTTCAACGGCCATTGTAACAACCCTGAGCGACCTCACTTGGGGAAGAGTGTGACTACATTCGCTCGACTACTGCCTGCAGTGTATGAAAATGGTAAGATTTGTGCTACAATACAGTTTGTGCTAAAATAATACTAAAAATATGATTTTACAAATATTTCGAAATACAAACAAAATGGAAGAGTACAATGCTCTACAGTTTTGTACAAAATATGTTTTGTTTTCTACCATTGCCTTATACATAAAGTTTATAACGATCACAGATATTGTCAAACATATTTATAAAAAGAAGTTATTGGATTTTTTTAATAAACTTATTTATAGTTTCTGGTCGTTTGACGATGTCAATTAATGGATGTTCTCGGAAAATCCTTTCCTTCATCATTCTCCAAACATAGGCAAGAGGTAATGAAAGAGATCAGGTGAGTGATAAGGCCATGAATTTTCTGTTCTATCGGAATTCATGTGATTGCCAAATATTTGTTGAAGGTAATAAAGTGTTTATTTTTAGTTGACAATTAGTGGTGCTATCCTGCTGGAAGCACTCGGGACCTAAAGCGACACAAATCTCCTACGATCTCTTAGAGGCGGTTGATGTATATGATGTCTTATAAATTGATATAAATAGTACTCTACGGGCAAAACTGAGTTCAAATGAATCTACCTTCCGAAGTTTGCAAACACGGACATTAATCAAATAATCATCTCTCAATATGAAAACAAACAAAAGCTTATTCTACTGAAACTCAAACTTAATACAGCAAAATTATTCCTCAATATTCACAAGAAATTTGCCCACACGTTATTTTTTCTAGTGGGTAATTTTTGTTAAATCAGCTCTCTTGCCTGAATTTCCATTCCAGCAGGTTCACCCCGAAAAAGATGTACCTCTAGTTATTTCTCTCTATTCAAAACCTCTACCATTCAATTTCATTCATACAGCTCGGTCGTTGTCCTACTTTTAAATGCAACTGTTTAATTGATATTTCATTTGCTAGTTGCGCAATACTAATATAGTTTTATTTCTAATTTTTTTAAATAAATATTATTTAATATAAACAAACCCACTTTAAAACTACTTTGTAGCATCATCCAACCTCCCAAAACATTGTCCCAAATTTAGACTAGTTCTTGGAGCTAGAAAAATATGTGTACATCGAAACGCACATTCACCTACCAATACCGGCATTCCTTATACTTTAATTTGTTTATAACTGAAGGTAACCGACCATATTGGTCTTGTGCAAATTATCTGGATTATTACATGTACTTTATATTAAGTAATAAATAGATAATACAATTATCAATGCAGGTCCTTAAGCCTGTTACGAGCGATCTCAGTCGGGTTGTAGGTCTCCTTACTGGTCATTGTACCGCACCACCACAAAACTACATAAAAAAATACTGTTGCTTTCAGAGGACTCCAGTCAGTTCTGTTCTCGCACCTGATGCATGAGTGTGAGGCACTTGTTCACAGGAGATTCACGGAACTCATAAGTGCGTTTGTTGGCCCTGAAGAGTTCTGTAGTGTTGATCCCATGGAGGCTTGGCTTTATATGTGGTCGTGCAGAATCTGGGACAAACACAATAGATCCATTTGGGTCGCAGTAGTAGGGAGGTTATGGGCTCATAGGACCAGTTCTCGGTAATTTTACTGGATCGATTGCGTCAGCAATTGTGCATAGTATGGAGAGGGCCTAATTGCTGTCCAGGATTTTGGTTGGTTATCAGTTAGAAATGGCTTTATCATCATGAAAATCAAGAATATCCTGGAGACAGGTACCACATATTGAATTTTCAAAATTGGAGAGGTTCAAATATCACAAGGAAATCCTTGTGCAATCAGTAATGTGTCATTGTTATAGAGTGTGCAGTGGTAAGGTAATTGTATTTCTATAGGTCCTGGTTTAGACTGGAGTGAATAAGGAAGTTAATTTTGAATTCTCACATGTTAGACGCGCACTGGGAGTAGGACGTGTCATCATAAACATATCTCTATTACAATAGCTCTAGAGGGAACACAATAGAAAGAACAATATTATGACATACGCTCATCTCATTTTGTAACAATGCGTTGTTGGTATTAATATAATTTTTGTAAAACGTTTGAGACAGCTTAACCCAATGTGCTTAAGTCAAACCCCCATTTCTCCGTTTTAGATGTTAACAAATACAGTATTTTTTGTGAAGGCCTAAGAGTTTTTGTACCATTTTATAATGTTTTGCTTGTTGAATGTAAATATTTGTATTATTTCCAGGAATCTCATCCCCTCGCCTGACCTCAGTAACAGGTGTTAGTCTCCCCTCACCTCGCCTTGTCTCTGCTATGGTACATGCTGATATCAGCCACTTGCACAACAGGTATACTCTGATGGTCATGCAGTTTGCTCAGTTTGTGGATCATGATTTGACGTTCACCCCTGTACACAGAGGTTAGTTATGACAATATTTCATTAATATTACATGTTGCGCCTTACAAGGTATGTTTTTAAGTAAGGCATATATACTTTTTTCAAGTAGATGGTGCTAAAGTAATTGAATCAATAGGCACCTAGGATCAATATTTGAGTCTTTTTGACATTAGTTGTTTAAATTCATCCTTTTAACCCTTTGATGCCGAGCATTGCTTTGAAGTAAACGTGTACTTTACGTTCATACATTGTGCTTATTTCTACTTCTAATAGCAATATTAATGTAGTTTTAGAGTTTTACACCCTCCTACTTCATAAAAACATCGCTAAATAGCAGGACTGCCCAAGCTATGTAGAAGCAGGCAGTTTTTTAATGAGTCATGACAACCACTTGGGTTAGTCCATAAGTTGTACAGTTTCAGTTAATGGTTTTGGTACAGTAGTTTAAACTTTTTTGTTATAAACTGTGCAGTGATAACAACAAGTGTGTAACTTTAAAGCAACTTTGGGATTCTGTGGTATGATTTTCCAGTTGTCTGTAGGTATACGGCTTTGTGTAGATATTTAGACTTTAATATTTGTATTATTTGTGTTTCTTACTATTATTTTACTGCATGAAAATCAGGGGTTTTGACTTATTAGTCAATTGTTTTTTGTATTTTATAGTAGTTTCCACCACTGTGCTTATACTTTTTCTAATAAGATTCATAATAAGGTTAGACCTAAACTTTGGTGGAGTGGAGAATAATTGTTATACCACAACAATGGTTCTGTTCATCAACACTTGTTACAACATTTCTTCCTCAGCATAATTTTTAGTCCCTGTTGATTTATACAATAAAAATTACTGGAAGATCTAAACAGGATTCCAAACGCATTCTATAGAGCAGTGGAAGCTCTATTGGAGTTTGTGACTAAGCATACCTACAAGAGATCTCAAATTTTTTGGAGTGTCTAAATCTTGAACGTAAGTTGAGAGTATCGGTAGACAAGGTTCCAGGCAAAAGTGGCATTGCTTTCCTTCACAAACTGTCTCCGTTGTGTTTTAAATTACTTTTTAACACCGGTAATCCATAAAAATTGCACAAATCATATTTAGGCATCATTTTCCTTAGAATACTTTCAACATTTTGTTTTAAGTTATATTTTGGCTCCAGTTATTTATAGAATTAATGCTACTTGTATTTGAGATTAGATTTCTTTTACGGAGATTAATCATCGTAGTGGAAATGGAAGCTCTTAGTACACTTAAAGTCTTGCTCGAATACACGGAACCTCAAACTACCAGAGGTCGAACAACTGAGACCAATATTGGTGTTTATTTTCTTAATTGTTGTACCTTGGAATTCTTTAGGTAATTTTTCCTCGTGCATCTATCCTTAATTCTTATGCTTACTATTTCCCAATTACTAGGCGATTTGAAAATTTATTCAGGAAAATACATTGTTTATACATACTTTCTCAGGTGACTGACAAAGGCTATGTGCTTGTATGCAGGCAATCAAAATATCACATTAAGGATTGATAAATCAAGCTACTTAAGTGTTATAGCAAGATTAAAAATTAAAAAATTGTAAATTAAATATGAATCTAGAAAACTCTAGACACCTTTTTGAGCTTGTAAAACTCTCGATCGCTGTCGTTTCATCTTCAAATTTTAGGCAAAACTGTTGATTTCTTTGATCTTAAATTTTAAAATCCACTCTTGTCCAAGCCGCTTGGAATCTTAAAAAAATATAAAAATCAGTCCTGGACCTTTCTGTACACAACCATTTACTAAAAAAAATATTCTGTTTAGTGGAAGTACACTAACATTAAACTTTGTTTTCAGGTTTCTTTGCTTCAATCCCCGACTGCAGATCATGTGACTCTCCCTTGACAGTCCACCCTGAGTGTATGCCGATACCTATCCCCAACAATGATCCCTTCTATCCGCAAGTAAACATAACTTCAGGGGAAAGGTTCTGTTTGCCGTTCATGAGATCGCTGCCTGGACAGCAAAGATTGGGTAAGTTCAATGTGGAAAATAATGGTGAAGTCATTAGCACTTCTTAAACTTTTATACTCAGCATCTCTTTTGAAAACCAATATGTATACAAACGGCTTTGTCCTGACTGACATAGAATCAACTATTATCTTAGCAAAAACTAAGATAAAAATTCAAAAATATGAAAATGAAAAGGTATATTCTTATAGGTTTATAGATGCATACTAAGAAATGATTTTGTTAAATTTTGATTTTAAAGTGTAAAAATTGTGAAAATACGGAGGTTTACTCCCAGTGCTATAACAGATAAAACAGCTGATTCGGATAAAAACTTAGCAACACATGTTTTTTGAATGTATTTGCATTCATTACCATAGCAAAAAACTTAGCAAATAAATTTATAATCCGTTTATTATTTTTTACAACCATCAGCTTTTTTAGGTTAGGTTAACAAAATAAAAATCAATAAAAAAGGCATACTGTAGTATACTTAATTCAAACATCTGTTGTAACTACTTACAGAGATGGTTTTGTTGTAATTTTGTAGCTAAATAGATCAAGTCTTGGCTCACATCAGTTAACTACTAAATATATAAAGAAGGCAATGTTAAGCTGTGGAAAGGGAGATTTAATTAAAATACTTATTAGGAACTACCTGTACAAAACAGACTGATATTTGACTTTTGCCACTTCTAGAGTTAGTGTTTAATTATTGTTATTTTCTTACAGGTGCTCGGGAACAAGTAAACCAGAACACAGCGTACTTGGATGCTTCACAGATTTACGGTCAAAACGCTTGTCAAGCTCGTAATTTAAGAGCGTACGGAGGACGTTTGAACGTAACCGTACGTCACAATGGAGACAAAGACCACCTCCCTCTCTCACCTATACACCCTGAGTGTAAAGCACCTTCCGGATATTGTTATATTGCAGGTAATCATAGGTTAGGTTGGTCTGGGTTATGGTTTGTCACAGCATCTGCTAGAGGTCTTTAATTGTTTGTTACCCATGCGCCAATATTTCAGCCCTTTTTTGCTCGGTTGACTGCAAAGCAGTAACTAAAGAATTAATTTACTAATAATCGTACAAATATTGATACGTATACAAAGGTCCAGTAGAACCTTGTTATACAATATCAACTAGGACCAGAGATGGCACGGGTTAACAGAGAATGAAGAAAAAACAATAAGATAAAACATGTGCATAGAGAAAATCTATTTTATGTACTGTACTGTAATTCAAATAATAGTAGAAACACGTTTTCACAAGAAAAATATACGTTATACTGTAACAAAATTATGTAAAGTATACTTTGTGGAAAAAAGGTTGTAAGGCTCTGCTGTCTTAGCTTTGAGTACCTCTGCGAGGTGGACGGTCACGCACCAACTTCAACATAAGGAGCTCCTCTTTTACTTCTTAAGTGAACGGTCCAAACCTTATTTATGCACGTCAGCCTCAAGAGCTTTAAAAACATAAAATACTAACTTTACACTTTATACTAGTGCTAGCAGCCAATAGAAGCCTTGCACTACACTTTTATATTCTTCGAGCTAACACTTGGTTTGGTTATTGACTAAAACTAACCGGAATTGTTTTCACTTATTTATACTGGAAGCGAAATTGATGGGATGCAAACAACCTCCTTCCGTATCTTTATCAAAATGAACGGTATAGTCAAACCCAATAATCATCTGGTATTGGATGTGGAAAAAGAATATGAATTTTTTTGGAACTTCTACACTCTGCTTGTAGTTTATTTCAATTTACAAAATATATTTTACGTATGGATGGGTCTTATAAAAGCGAATCTTACAATATCTTACAATATTGGAATAATAATCGCTCTTATTGCTCGAATCGAACGATGGAGCCTCAAAATTTCTGAATTATATTGGTTTATCAAAAATGTTTTATTACCTTATATGGTCCGTCACAATCCTCATTTGTTATGTTTCTTCACATTACCAGTTTCGATATATCTATGATGTCATTGTATCATATCAACACCACAACACAATCATATCAATGTAAACACCGGTGGATCATGTTGACTTATTGAACAAAAACATTATGAGTGGAGACCACTTTCTTTAGCACTGTGCACTTAACTTCCACATTGAACCATGCATGGTGACCACCTTTTCTGTGTCATTGTTAGAAACTTGTGTATAGTGTTTTTGTTTAAGTGTTTTGATAGTATGTATTATGTATATTTATCTCTCTATATGTATATAAGCGAAATACCACTCACTCACTCATCACGATTTCTCAAAAACTACCGAACGGATTGAAATGAAATTTGGTATGTAGCTTCCTCTAGGGCCATAGGTGCTCACTAAGAAAGGGTTTGAAAAAATTCGAAATTTTAGGGGGGTTTGGAGGGGTCAAAGTTACTAAAAATCCCCATTGAAATACATAGTGTAATATATTTATTGATATATATCTTTTGTTAATATATATTTAACTTTGATTTGTCTATCCGTGCAAAGCCGGATCGAGCAGCTAGTTTATTAATATGACTGTGTTTGAAGATCTGACGATGACATCACAGATATGTCGAAACCGGTAATGTGAAAAAACATAACAAACGATTATTGTGACCGACCATATAAGGTAATTAAAAATGTTTAATATTATTATACAATCCAGGAGGCTAGAAGTACAAAAATATCATATACAGTAGGTTTCAAACAGTTCAAAGTTGGTTAAAACTTTACCCAAAATGTTTTCTTTTAAAATAAAGCAACACTCAACATACATTTTCTTTTGAAATTCAAAAAAAAAATTGGAATTTGAACAAAATTATTTATATTATGGCTTTGTGCCAAGTTTCTACACTGCTATGTTTTCCCTCTATACTTACAGAACGGTTGGTCTCTTGGTTAAAGGTTGCGCTTTGAACGAATCAGTTTGTGTAACTTGAAATTCTATATTCATTGTCTAGGTGACGGCCGAGCTAGTGAACAAGCAGCTCTGACTGCCATCCATACAATCTACATGAGAGAACACAACCGCATTGTACTTGGTTTACGTGGTGTCAACCCACACTGGGGGGATGAAAAGTTATATCAGACTGCTAGACGGATTACTACCGCAGCGTATCAACATATTACTTACAACGAGTTCCTTCCTCGACTTCTAGGTTGGGGCGCTGTCGACTTGTATGGACTGAGACTCACTCCTCAAGGATATTATAAAGGTTAGTAGAACAAATTTGTTTTGTTGGAATTTTGAAGTTGGAATTAGAAATCTACCGTAGCACTTTTGTAAAAAAAATTATGTTTGTCTCGTTCTCCTTGTTAAATGTTTTCTCTAAAGTAATGGGAAAAATGGTAAGCCTGTACCTAAATAATAATAACTGCTGATGGAGTTTACAATTGAATAACTCCCCGGAAAAAACGGAGAAGTGTGATTGTTTTCAGCCATGATGCTGCACATGGAATGATCTTCCAACCAAACAACACATGCTAAAAGTTTGGTGCTTGCAACATTTTTCGGGCAATGTGTTCAATTAACTAGGGATGCTTGTAGCATAAAAAGGCGAAGTCACATGGGCTTGAACTCAACTGTTTCAGTAGAACTATTTATTAATATAATTTTTAATTTTTTTAAATATAATTTTTAGTTTTTTGTATTAGTGATATAATGATAGAATTCTCGTTTAGCATTACCCAGAGCTAACGAAGCGACGTTGATGTTCAGAATATTTAGCCCCTTATTTTACTTTTTTGTTTTAATTTTTTTTTAAATTCTTTAATGTGAATTGCAATGTTTTTTACTATAGAGACAGCAAAATCAAAAACTGACATCGGCCTGCCGTAGATGTCCGCCTTACATACAAAACTAATAATTGTTATTCGTATACAACATCGACGTTAAGCAACCTAACAGTCGATAGCACAATTATTGGTTTTTTGTGTCGTACAGTTTTTTGCGATTTTTAAGACGTAAATGATTATGATTGGTCAATTGGTGTACTGGAAATGGGGGAAATACCGAAGGCAATCTGGGCGAACGGATAAGAGAGCTGCATCCCGTTTCCAGTGCATGGCACATTTAGAGATTAAAAAAAAACTTGAATTATTTTTGTAGAAAAAGATATATTAATTTGAAATTGAAGTGGTGCACCCATCAAACCATGTAAATTGAGCATGCTAAATTTAATTCAAAACAAGTCAAGTAACTTTGGAGGAGAAGAATTTACAAAATTTGCACGAAAACCGGGGAAGAGGGCTTTACAACTAGGGGAGATACCTGCTTGCTCACTCAACTCGTACAATTGTGAACAAAATATTTAACTCAAAATTTAGGTATCATAAACAAGAATATTTACCATCAAACAAGCAAAAAACTCTGCTCCTGATAATATGTATAAAGTTCATATTTGTAACATTGTTATAAACATAAAGATAATGTGCAGTGGATGATGTAATTATTTTCATTCAGGTTACAGCAGTTCCTGCAATCCCAACATTGTGACAGAGTTCGCCACTGCTGCTTACAGAATTGGTCACAGTTTATTACGGCCACATTTACCCCGTATGAATGCCAACTATCAAGCCGTCAATCCAGCCATTCTGCTCAGAGATGTCTTCTTTAATCCTGACATTATTAACCAGGTTCGTTATTTTTAATTATTATGAAAACGCAACGCTTAACTAGCAATCCATTTTGGAATGGTCAAACGTGGAATTGCATTTTAATCAAATGTGAGGTAAATAAATTTTGGATCCAGATAACTTAAAAAAAAATATTTCTTGTCATGAAACTGGTTGTGTAAAAAAAAAGTGCGTTAGAAGCGAAAATTTTTCATGACACTTTTTGTCTGATTTTTGAGTTATGCTTTCTACTGATATGTATGTTCTACCTTTACATGTATGTTGTTAGCAGGGGTGCACTCGTAATTTTTCCAGTGCCGGAACTGCAACCTTCTAGTGGGCACAAAAACGGGGGATTTCTTGGAAAATTCTTGATATTTTCACTTCAAAAAACCCTCTTTCGACGTACTTTTTTGTCAGTTTAAAAGTAATAAATAAATAAGTAAACAAACAAATATGTTTCAATAAATAACACACATACCATGTAACTATTTATTACTAGATAACGAAGTAAACACTTGTAAAATTCACAAACATATTTTATTGAAGGAACATTTTAACACATTAACTTGATATTTACAATAAAAAATAATCATTATGTCAAATAAAATCAAATAAAATCAATTAAAACAAAATTAATCAATGAAGATACTATTTGTAAATAACCTAAACATATAATTAAATAATGAATTCATTTTTATAGTATCCAGGTCACTAATATATATAATAAAGTATAATACCTTTTATTTTACCGTCAGTGACCTCTTTCTAGTTGTTCTTTTCGGGACATCTATCCCATCTTCAGAAAAGCCCTCTATATATAAAGGTTGTCAAAACATTAATAAAACACATAAAACACAACACATTTAAAAAACACAGTACGTTGATGCGCATCTTATGACAACCGGACATTGACTGACTGCACGCTATCAGTCCACGCTCTAATCTACAATTACTTGCCGCGGGCTTTCTGAATTCAAATCGCTGTGTCATATAGGGTGTTTGAATCGAAATTTAGCTGGTCGTTTAATAATCGGTGTTCATTATTCTTGTTTAATTCTTTGAAAGCCTTGTAAAATTCAAACTCTTCCAGTGCGTTCATAAATTTGCCTTTACTGCAAATCTTTATTGGTTTAAGGTTTTTTCCAAAATCTGAGTAACTGTGATTTTCGTCTATTAAGTGACGCGCGTAATTGCACTTGTTAAACAGTCTTTTTTGGCAGGTGTTCCTTGAAACGAACTTTGAACGCTCTTCCCGTTTGGCCTATATAGATTTTATCACAGCTATCGCACATTAATTTATAGACGCCCTTTTGATTTTTAGGTTTTTTTTTCTAACGGTCTTGGTATTTGGGTTTGGAGTATTTTTTTTATATTATTATTTGCGCGGAAGGCGATTGTTCTACTGATTTTTTTGAAAGTGGATGAGATTACCTTGTTTCAACATGTAAAATCAATATTTTGCAAAATCCTTTCTTGGTGCACTTCTATACAGTGGTATAAAGGTACCCTGAAAGACTCTAGCTATCATAGTTTTGACTGTATGTTGGTTATGAATCAGTCAGTCAGTCAGGACATTAGAACATGTCCTTTAAGTTTCCGAGTAAGTTGACTGTTATAATAAAATGAATTACACTGTGTTTGTAGCGTTACATGATAGATGAACTTATCCGAGGTTTGATATCCACACCAATGGAAGACTTAGACCAGTTTATCACAGGAGAGATCACTAACCATCTGTTTGAAGAAAGAAGGACACCTCACTCTGGGATGGACTTGCCTGCTCTTAATGTTCAAAGAGGTAAGTGTCATTGGTATTTTAACAATCACAAAATTCCCAATAATAGTCATTTTTTATTTTGAAAGATAGACTTCTACGGTCACAAACATTATTATTATGTACTTGGCTTCGGAGAGAGACCGGTTACTATTGTTTGCGCGTTGAGTACAGCCAAAGTTTCGGGCACTTTACAGATGTCCATTTTCAAACGGTAATCTGGTCCAGCTGTAAAGTGCCCGAAACATCGGCTGTACCGGTACTCAACGTGCAGACAATAGTGATGCAAAATCGTCTCTGAAAATCAAGAACATAATAACAATAGTCATTTTTGTTTTTAGTGTTAATTTCAAATGGTGGATTATTCATATTGTCATTATTGTTTGTTCGGGGTCATTTGCCAACATTTGTATATAAAGAAAATAATAGTTTTGTACGTTTGGAAAGTATAAATCAACTCTTGTTTTCAAGTGAAAAACTAAAGGTAACACATATATAAACTAAACAGAAAACATAAACCTAAAAGCGTAGGCCTATGATTCCATCATCTAATCTAAATATGCAAATTAAGAATAAGCAGAAGGGATGCAGAATTAGAATACTAGAGCTAAGTTCCTCTTCCTTACTAGCGAATTTCCATAGGAAAGATGAGTTATTGCAGTGACTCTTTTGGTGAGATCTTTGGTTGGAAGTGGTTAATGAGGACCGATCATTGCCCGCAGAGAACGTTTTGGGATGTCATTCAAAATTTTATAAACTTAATTTGGCCGCATTCTACTTCCGATTTTCCAATTTGGAACACAAGTAGGTTTTCTAAATCGCTCAGACGAGTTTGTCAGCCAAAAAAATTCAACAACTGAAAACATGTTTTTTGATCGAAAGTAAAGTTTCTTAAAATGTTTCATGCTAGAATGAAACTTTTTGGGGTTTTATCTTTAGAAAATTAATATAGACACATTTTGTTCAGCACATTTTGTTTTATTACACAATCTTATAGCCTGTTTGGTTTCCCCAAAATCTATCAAAACGTAAAATACTATAAAAGTACCCAGTTAAAATCCACATTGGGGCATCTTCTGATCCGAAGCTGACAGCCGTGATGTAAACTCGCAAAGCGAGTTTGTCTGCTGCGAACGAAGCAAAATAATCCGAGGATCCAAGGTCAAGGTGCAAACTCGCAGTCCATAATCCGATTCCGCAATGTCAAGGTGTAAAGCAAGTTTTTCCGCTGCAACGGAACAAAGTAGCGCATGAGCCAGGCTGGACTGTGAGGTGCACACAAATTCGACTAATATATTTCATAAATGTAGGCAGCTATTCAGCGCCTTCTTCAGTAGACCAATTTCCCAAATAGTTGAAACCCTAAAACATGTAAAAACTTAATTTGGAAATTCGCTCAACACATGTCAGCGGTTTAGCTGTGTGATTGAGTTTTACTTAAATTTTAAATTGTATTTTTAGGTTAGGTGGCGTACATAGAGCTAGTACTCTAAGTTTTTTATTTTATTCTGTATGTGTGTTAGCTTTAGTTTTTCAGTTAATAACAAGAATTGATTTGTACTCTTAAAAACTTGTGTATTTTTTTTATACACAAATGTTGGCAAATGTCCAAACAATTCTAAAACTATTTAGAAACAATTCTAAAAATAGTTACTTGTTTATCGTAATCATAGTTATTATAACTTACCCATTCATACAATAAAATAGTAATTTATCAACTTATATATTTATTTCATCTCATTATAACATGACTGGATTTGGGGAGCGGGCAGTTGTCCCACCAATACTATTTAGATTAAAAAAAGTAAAGTTGGTATTTGTTTTTAATACATTGAATTTAACATTTTGCTATTGCTGTCTTAACTCAACATTTCCTGAGAGGTCAACTACTCTAAAACATGATACCAGATGGAATTTTAGGGCAGATTCTGTAAAACTGGTTCTAAATAACTTTGACGCAACTGTCACAACTCTTCTCAATTAGGTGAAACTAACTCTCTGGTAAAATCCATAGAAGATTTTGTTTTTTGCTCGTTACTACTTAGAACAGTCCTAACTCGGTGTGGTACATTGCCAAAGCACTAAAGGCAACAAGAGTGGATTATTCAAATATTAATGATATAGTCAGGGCGGCTTACACAATCTTTTCATTCAGAAATAAAAACTTTTCTGAAAAGCATTGGGTGCACTGTACTGATATCTCGGAAAGTTGTGGTTTTAAATCTAGCAAAAAGAAAGTGCCAAACAAGTTAGATGGAGGAACTAAAGATCCTTGCGTGAATCAGTTGAATAGAACTGCAGGGTTACCTCTGTCTTGCCTTGGACATTCTCATTGAAAAAAAATTTATAACAGAATTGATTTATTAATTGAAACAATTGTTTTGTTTCAGGTCGTGACCACGGCATACCTCCGTACAACGACTACAGAACTCTGTGTGGCATGAAGCGAGCAACTACTTGGGAAGATCTGAGCAGAGAGTTGCCTGCGGAAGTGATTGCACGTCTCCGTCGTATCTATCCTAGTGTAAATGATATAGACCTGTTCCCTGCAGGACTGAGTGAGAGGGCAGTACAAGGAGGTTTGGTAGGACCGACATTTGCTTGTATCATCGGACTCCAGTTTAGACAACTGAGGCAATGCGACAGGTTTTGGTAAGTTAGTATTTTGAATTAGAGGTCAGAAAAAAAAAACTGTATTCCTTCATATTGGAGATAATTTCAATAATTTTAGTTGTTTTGAAGTGAAAATTCTTTAGTCATGGTGGGGCGAATTAGCCTGGATCTGATGAAACTCTTCCCCTTCTCCGACTTCAACCTGCAGTTGAAAGGAAAGAGTAGGAGACACGCATGTGCAGTAAGAGAAGAAATTCAGAGATAATCATATTCTACTCTCTATCGCGTATGTCAAAGACAGTCTAAGCGCATGCCCTGCGGATACTGTGTTAATAAGCAGCATAGGGAACCAGTAGATGCATGCGCATTATACTGTACATTAGCTGAACACATTTTAATTTACTTATTTTTTGTTGAAGTATTAAGGCTAATGGATGAAATCAACTGTTATAAGTTTGATTAGTTGTTTATTGTTTTCAATTATTTTTGTTTACTTCGTTCTTCAAAAGAAAACACTTATCGGTACTAACAAAAAACTATACCTAACTGAGACTATGCCATTAGGGATTTTCAGAATGGTAAATATACAGAGCCTATAATTAAATATTTTACTCAAAGACCTGAAATATATTTTGAAAAACAAAACAAAAGATCGTACATTTTTTCATCGTCATTAGGACTAAATTTATAAATTAATGGAAGTTCATACTTTTATAATAAAATAGCAATATTAAATACAAAGAGTCCAAAATAGGATAGTTTAAAATATAGTTTTATGTTTGTAGGCGTAACTTGTTTCTTAGCAGTCAAGAATGAAGTAAACAAAAAGGACTGTAAAAATACATACATTATAATGATTTCTAATCTCAAATCTGATCATATAATATACTGAATGCAAAGAGAGCAATGCATAAAATCAATTGTGTCTAGAACCTAAGAAGTTTTGCTTCTAACTTTTTTTCTTTGGTCGATAATTTGAGGTTACACTATTAGACCAATGATACACACTATATATATTTTACATTGTAATGTACCATGATAGTTGCCCGTGCATGTGGTAAATAAAGTTTTAAATCCTGATCTTTTTCAGGTATGAGAGTGGAGATCCTATTGTAAGGTTTACCGAGCCACAGTTGGCAGAAATCAGAAAAGCAACTTTAGCAAAAACTTTATGCGACAACTTGGACATCGCTGGTGATATACAAAGATCTGTGTTTGACCAGCCTACTGATTTCGGGTAAGATTATTGTGAATAGAAATACTTTTTTATAATAATTTATTTTCTTGGTACAAAAATTATTACAAACAATAATGTTTATCCAAAAATAAAATAGGCCTACTAATAACAGAATGCATAGTTGAGACTTAAATACAATTTCAGAATATATAACTAAACTGAAATAGAACTTTACACCATTGATTTTATGACTAATTGAAATAAAAAATACAAATTTTCCTGGAACAAAGAAATGTAGGTTCTTCATGTAGCCTTGCTTGGCTGGTTTTAAAACTACCTCTATAAAGTCCGGTTTTCTTTAAATATGCTCATTGCTCATGCCTTTCCAATCAACAATAAAACAAGCACAATTAAAATAGCTTCAATAAAAAAAAATGTTTGGGAATATTCTCACATAACTTTTCTAATTTAAAAACAAAGCTCAGTGGATCATTTTGTCACTTTTATCACGATCTCAGACTTTCTCGGCACTGATTGTTTTATGTGAACGTTAGTATCTATGTTTGCAATTATTTGTTTGCACATTTGCTGTAGTGAAAAACTATAGCTAACACATATATAAACTAAACAGAAAATATAAACCTAGAGGACTAGATCTGTTTCCCATCTAACTTAAAAATACAAATTAAATTAAGAAGGGAGGAACCGATAGCTAGAATACTAGAGCTGAGATATCAAGAAAACTTCATAAATAAATACACATTGAAAGAGAGAATGCATTATTGTCTTTGTGTATAAAGAAATAATGCCTTTACCCCCTGTTTCAAAAGGGGGGAACATTTTCACCCCATCCCCTTAAACACAAGAAAAAGTCATGTAATATGTATGGTAATGCTTTTACGTTGATATAGCAATCCGTTTAAATTATATTTAGGTGTATCATGACTTACTTTACATTATGATTATACATAAAGAACAATTTATGTATATACATACATATTGAAATGTAGTCTCTGTTAAAATGTTGAGAAAATAGAAGAAGGAATGACGGTCCCAGCCTGGATCAGAATGGCACAGCATTTCTAGTGAGAATCAGCCTTTATACAATAGTTTGACTTTTGCGAAAAATTTTTGGAAAATATAATTTCTTTTTGTACTTTTACTATACTGTATTGTATTTGGAAGCTATCACTTCCTGTCACTGGTCCTTACCACCAATGAAAATAAATATATTTTATAAATCAATATCAACGTTGATTCAGTTTACGACATATTTTGTCCGTCATTACAGAAATCCGAGATTGCCTTGTCGATCATTGCCTACATTGGACTACAACGCATGGAGAGAGAATGCAGAACAAGGTTGCCAGATTGCTGGCAGGATAGTTCCTGTTGGGGATACAGCGTTGCCATCTCCCTGCACCAGTTGTGTTTGTACTAACGAAGGGGTGAGTAACAACATAGAGATAATTCATTAAATTTTGTCCATTATCGGCTTCAGGTCTGCCGACCTGGGCTCCTTGAGTCGATGACCTCATCACACCTGATATTTGAAAACACTTAGGACTTATTAAATGATGCTAAAACGTAAATAAAACACACGTTTTAATACTAATTCATGAATATTAATAATTTGTAGAACATTTCAAAACAAGCTACTGTAGAGCAATGTTCTTCTATAAGTCTTGTAGAGTGACTGACTTGCGATATTTCCTCTAACGATAGATGATTTATTACGTACTAGGGGTTCCCCCTGCTTGCTTTGCTCACCAGCCTCCGTGGTAATTTGCAGTGAAGCAAATGGAAACAGATCATAGCATTGTATATTCTGATATAGTCACTGAAATTAAAATTGATTAGGACAGAGGCATTTGGATCATGATAGGGTGTTGGGGGTGCAGTATACTAGATCCTGACGGATAACTTACGCAGTCGAGCAGGTTTTTCGTATGAATGACATAACTTTTGTTATATAATAGAGCGATAATGAATATAAATGGAGTCAAGAAACGTATGTTGGATCAGTATAAAAATTGTGTTGCTAAGCTTATCAACCGAATCAGCTGTTTTGTCTGTTATAGGGCTGGGATTAAACTCACTTATTTTCACAATTTTTTTTCTTTAAAATCAAAATTTAGCAAAATCCTTCCTTTATGTGCGACTTTAAGAAAATAACTTTAAATTTTCAAAATTTTTATCGTAAATAGTTTTTGCTCTAAGTCGATTCTTTATAGCCTAAGTCAGTCATTCAGGACAAAACCGCTTATATTATTATATATTAGGTTGAACTAATATACCGCTTAGGTTGAACTGTTTACTGATAATACTTATCAAGAATATAATAATTATTGTCAATTTATTTATTTTCTTTGTGTGTTTTTATTCTTTAACAAAAAGCATTCATTTTTTGTTTGTCTACATTTTGAAGTGGTGGGCCTTTAATACCAATTCCACTTGACCTACATAGTCGTTTGAATTTCTTTAGATATGGTCTGTTTTATTTTCCTGAAATTCTTCATTTGTTTAATGCTGGAAAACTTTTTGATTAGTGTCAGTGTTGAATTTTTTTTAAGTAGGCTGTACGTTGGTAATGTTCATAAAAATATTTGTTTATGAAAATAAAACCTTTCAGCGGTATCATATAAAAATAAAAAATAAATATTGTTTACTTTTAGGGCTGCCCTCTTGATACAGGACCAAGTACAGTACCTAGATTATCCAAGTTTCTATTTTAATTGAGGCGAATTAAAAAAAGTTTGTCAAAATCAATTCTGTATAATTGATAAATCAAATAAATCTAAGTTAACTGAATTGATATCGATAAAGAGTTCATAGCTTGAGAGGATTTCTCAATAAGTGATTTTATAATAAAAACTGTTGTGCTAGATTGAACTAAAAAAAAACAAAACTGTTATTTGCCTTGTTTTTGAAACAGCCTGAAAACACTTCCGCTCCGTACCCAACGCCTTACCTTTTATTTGCCGCACACTTATCCAGCAAAGCTGCTTTAAGCAAAAACGTTTTTGTTTTAAGCGAAAACATTCTGCTTAACGTAGAAACGTTTCTTTTTAGGCCGAGTGTTTAGATATTCAGCAAAGCTGCTTTAAGCAAAAACATTTTAGCTTGAAGCAATTTTTGTTTTTACTGAAAACAATTCAGAACTGAAATTATAGCTTTGGGGTTATGTTTACAACTTTAATAAATATAAGTCTTGTAATATTAATAACTTTTAAATCATTTGATCTATCAATATGAAATAAAAAGCAATTTAAAGATAGTATTTTTATCTTTCTTTAAATATATAATAACATAGACTATTTAAATAAAAATGTTTAACAAGTAGGCCTACAGTTTTATAATCCTTATTATTGTACACATTTACCGAGTTAAAAATCCCCGTCAGCATAGTGAGGTAGGCCTCAATAAGTAGAACTTAATGTTATTTTTAAATAGTATGTTTTTTAAATGATGTATTTCTGATGCACCGGTATATCTAATTAATTAGTCTGTGATTTTTCACGGGGCTTACTAGTGTTTATAAAAAACTGTTTGATAAATTTAGATTTAATATTGATGATACAAATTACACGCGCACGCGCAACACCAAATGTTTCGCCTTCCAACAATGGTCGTTGTTTGTGAGACGAGAACTGCCAGTTCTGCTCAAACGTGCTGGATTACGCTTCAAAGCGTTTTTGCTTCTTGCTCGATCACGCTTAAATGTGTTTAAACGTGCTATACAGTGTTTTTTTCGTTTTGCTCCACCGTGCTCAAACGTGCTGTACGCGTTTTGTATTTATGCTAGATGAGTGTGCGGTACCACGGTCTACCATATTATCCTAGTTTTTTGTTATCCGAGGTCTGCCCGGTCCCAATTACCCCTGATAATCGATGTTCTACTGTAAGTCAAAATTTTTTTTTCAAAAGGTTCACTTTTACAAGACCTTTAATATGATGTAGTACTCGTCCAATGTTGGCATTCAAAAACCACTCCAACCCCCAAAACATGCTATTTGGGGTAGGTACTGGTATTTGGATGAAGTATTTTCACTAGCTTCTTTGGTTGCGAAATAGTCGGGTCACAGATGAAACTGTCTGAAATTTATTATAAAATTGGAAAATATGATTTATTTATTTATTTAATATTGGTTTCTTGACAAATATTATTTGTTTCAAACAGGTCATATACACAAAAATACAATCCATCAGAAAAATACACATAAAATACAATTAAACAACAATCAGTTCAAAAAGTAGAGAAAATATACAATAATTAACCCTTTGAGTACCACAGCGTCTACATAGTAGACGATTTAAAAAAGTGCGTATAGTGCCAGCGTCCACCCCGTAGATGATCATCTCGATTCAAGTCAAAAATGAAACGTAAACAATAATTTTATGCAAGCTTTATTTGTTAGTTGTATCTTTAATTATCTTGTCAGAATAAAATAAAATGCAGAACTATTGAAGTTTCAACCATTCACTCATGATTTTATTAAATACCAATCAAGGACCTTCTCAACATAATAGAAATCCTGAATGAATAAAACTAAAATGATTTGTATTGTATTGTCTAATTTAATGTATTTAAAATGGTTTACAATTTACGTTATAAATTTGCTGCTTAGTAGGTCTTGAAGTAATTTGTTTAAAACAGTGTTTTGAGAAAGTGTTGTATTAAATTAGATAATGTAATAACTGTTTATTTAATGTATTCAAAGAAAACTTAGTACAGTACTTTAAACAGAAATTTATTTGAAAATCAGTGATAACGAACTGATGAAAACAATGACAACAACATTGTCCAAGAAAACCATTTCTGGATTAAGTTTATGTTTGTTACTCTAGGCCCAGTGTGCTTCTCTGCGTGTAACAGATTGTTCACAACTTCTCCGAGAAGCCGGTAGAGATGCAATCCTGCGCGATGAAGTCTGCGCAGCCCAGTGTGCTAATCTTCTCCTCTCATCGCCCGGACCGACCCTAGAAGCTCTTGAAGACATCGTATCTCTCACAACGAAAAGACCTTCTGTACCTCTCTCGGGGCGTTCGAGAGAATTTCTTCCAACTAATCTAGTCCCACCGCCTCCTCCTTCGTCGCAGGTACGAAGGCCATCGATACGAAGTTTTAAACTACCCGACATCGCAGCGGCTGTGTTTGGTTGAGGGTGTAAGTGAGTGTTGTTGTCAAGAGGCATGTAGCTTGAGAGTTTACGATTGGTTGGACTAAATGTGCTTATAAATATAGGAGAAAGAAAATTAATATTGAAGTCTTTAAGAAGTATTTTAGTTTGTATCAGCTAAGCTTTGATTATATATTACAAAATGATACCAGTTAGGTTACGATTGTTATAGTTAACCTAATCTCATCTCAAAAAGCTCAGCTAATGTTGTGCAAAAGTAGGGCTGATACGACCATAGGGATTGTATACTTGATGATTTATACTTTACAATCATTAGTGCAGGAATATCATTGATACCTTTAAAAGTTACAATCTAATTAGTTGTGTGAAAGTCACTGATACTTTTAAAATTACCACTAATATAAATCACGTTTTATCATAAGTAATGTCTGAGTAGCCCATACTTTTGAAACAATTGGCACCGCAAATCATGGTTAGTGATACTACTAAAAGTAGCTATTCCTTGAAGCACATTTATATCACTGATACTTTTTAAATAATGATACGACACATCGCGATATCACCAATACTTGAAATAAGCAGTTCCATAAATTGCACCACTGTCACTGGTACTTTCAAAATTCCATTAATCCTATCCGTGTTGCTGATACCTTTTAAATCGCACCCGTGCCACTGGTACCTCCAAAGTTAGTCATACTGCAAATCATGCTATTGCCACCAATACTATTGGTGAAATGAACAATCCTGTTTTTATTGCGGAATATAGGGTAACTGTGAATTATGCACCGTCACACGAGCATAGGTTTCAGAATGGTTCTGAACCACTCATAAAAGTAATAATACAGTTAAACACATTCAAAGATATAATTTTTAATCTGATAGTGCTTGTTTATGATTCATTTTAAAGAAGTCGTTGACGCAGATATTTACTTTTTTGTTGTTCTTATAATTGCACTAGTTTTCTTGAATTACTCAGTTGATTACCGTAATTATTTGTACAACTACTGCGACAACTGACTTATGGCCTACGACAATTAAACGTTACCTTCTTGTATTTACCAATAGATTAATTGTTTGTATTTTTAATGTATTAATTAATTGTACGTGTTATTCCATGATTTATTCATACGTTATGATTAAAATATCTCATGGTAACTCGACTAACCTTATGACCATTTTGCTTAGTTTAATAGTAACAATATTTATCATTTATGGCTAAGTAGTTTAAATTAGTTTTGTTGTCATAGATTAAGAAATGCTCATCAGGTAAGCTGGACTACCTCCAGTAGTAAGTTTAAACCAAGGAAGTGTCAGGAGAGTTAGAAATTAGAGTTCTTCCTTTTCCGTATGTCGGCCAATTTTTTTTTTTTATAACAAGGCCAATTCTAGAACAAATACAGATGTTGATACTAAATTTTGCAGAATATGTTTTACCATTATTTTGCTATTATTCTAAAAAACTATATATATTTTTCACTTTAAAATGGATGCCGTTAGCTGATTTAATGCTGAATAAAATTGTAATTTACTCTTTTTATACTTTGCATCAAGAGTTAGCAACCAAAAATTCTTGATAATTTACAACAAAATTTAAAAAATAATTTTGTAAAGAAATTGTAGAATTCAAATGGTATTTGAAAGCCTGGACAGTCCAAACTTGTTTAGCCTTAAAACCATACAGAAGTCGGTTGAGAGAATAAGCGGAGAACATAAATACAAGGCTTTTGGTATGGTGACTTACGGTTAAGTGATAAGGACGTGCTATCTTTAGCACAGTTGACGTTGGTTGGATTTTACATACCTACATATTACATAGCACTTTGAATAACATTTTCATTTCAAAGTGTATTCTTTGTTGTGCTAATATTTATTGTTTGATATGTTTTTTAATAAAAGAGTAACACTCTCTACTTATAAAAATACCTACTTTAATATATCCATCCACTTTTATGGTCAGACACCAGGGTAAAAAATAATAGTATGTATGGAGCAGGAAATTTACCAGGTTTTAAAACTGTACATAAATCTGTATAAATGCAATTTATAAGCTTAACAAAACAACACATTTCACAAACAATATTAACCAAGTTTGATCACAATGACAACAACACAAAGTCCCAATAAAACAGACAAGCGGACTGAGGCATCATCTTCCGTCCCTCCTACCCTTTGAGAGGACCCATCTTTTTTTTCTTTCTTCAGGACTACACTAAGCTGGCATTGAATCCACTCAACTCATATCACAACTCATCATCACTTCAAGCCGTCCTTTTTCCTTCTGAGTACGATTTATGTCCATCGCCCTAATTTTGTACTAATACTAAATTTATCGATTTCTCGATCTAGGCCTGCTGAAAGCTGGGCTTTCGCATGGTCTTATAGGAAATGAATCCCTATGGTATGAACATTTTGAAAAAAAATTGTTTATCTCTAATTTATATTTGAAAATTACAAAATGTCCGCAGTTTAGAAATTGTTAAGCAAAAGTTTGTATAATTGTTTTAAACTAAACATTTTAATTAAAAATTCAACATCGATATCTTTATTCGTTCTGATGTTAAGCCTATAAAAATATCATGATGTTGAAAAAATCCAAATTGGTTGACAGAGGAAATAGAAATTGTTTTAGAAAAAATGTTTGCTTAAACTTTTTTATTTCGTTTGGTTAACTATTTTATAAGTCGGTATAGATGGGGGTTAGTTAATTCATCCAAGTTAACTTGATGAGTTCACACTTTTCTCCACAAGTTTACCAATTAGAAGTGGCCTAGTTAAACTACACACTATAACTAATTAAAATATTAATTAATTTTAGATGGAAATTGTAGGTAAAAGATATACGATATTATAATAGCCTTAACTGTTAATTTGAATGCAGAAATTGTTTATTTTCATTAAAAGTTTATTTACATTAAACATTTTTATTTTATAGTTTTTACGGCTGGTTTCTGAGTCAGACTATTTGTCTGAGTCTGGTTTCAAGACTATTTGTTCTCGTCTAAATCTAAATCTAGACTTAAAAATTAATTTTCAGGTTGGAGTTTAGTCGAAGATTAATAAATTCTGAATTGTTGTTATATTACACATGCAGCCTTTTAAAAATCATAGATATTTAGTTACAAATGTTATTCAAACTCAAAATACACTTGCTACAGGTGAATGAACTTGTTCAAATGAAAATTAAGGCAATCTAGATAATTAAATTTAACTTTACTCAATTGAACTTATGTTACAAACTAAAACTACCCATTGGCATGGTTAAAAATTAATTCTAGACTAATTTAAGATTTTGATAATATAATATGTGACTTGGAAATAGCCTCAGGTTAATTTATAGTAATCGACCCAAATCGTTGACTTGAGTTAATCTTTGACACAGAAACTGGTCTTAAATATTGTTATGGTCTAATTTCTTTGACTTGTAGAATAAGTTGATATTGAAAGTAACATTTATTGTATTAGGGTGGAAGGCTATTTAGAGTGCCAAACGCCATCTATGTGCCAATCAATGTATTAATCATACATTTATATTGTTGACTTGTTTTAAGTTGGAAAAGGAAATGTATATAAATTTTTATATAAGGCTGAAAAAAAAACATTTTGAATTTGTACTTGTAAATAATATAGTTTTATAGTGTGTTGCTCTTTATTGTTTTTACATTACAAAATATTTTAAGTAAAATGTTTTCACACACGACACAGTGTGAGGATATATCTGATGGAATTTAATTTATGTCATGATGGACTATGCGTGAAACTCATCATTTGATTACATAATGATGCTAAGAACATGTGTAATAAATGCTACCGGTGTTCAGAAATTACCAGATTAAATTTCAGGCACTGATTAGATAGGAAAAAATATACAAGAAATGCTACTTAACATGTAATACAGTTTTATTCTGCTTAGTTTTCCTTCCATCTAACATTTTTTTTTCAACAAAAAATCTTTGGAAATAGATTGAGGTCAGACTGGTATTCGCACCTGTTTTAAAAACAAAGAATTAATTTTGTATATTTTCAAAATGGCTGCCCTTTAAAATTTTCAATGTCAAATATATTCAAAACCATTAAATTTATAAAAATTCACTAACGGAAAGAGATTTTTTTCTTTTAATAAGAAACAAAACAATTTTTGTATTTTTAGTGTAGCTTGAAAGGATAGTTGAGTAATTAAGAAAAAACAGAAAACATAATTTCTTGGTAATTGTCTACAACGCCCATGTTTAGACTAAAACAAAATTATTTTTTTTAAATTCCATCAACTTTTAAGACTAAATAACAAAACCTTTGGATGTAATTTGAATTGAGTACTTAGTCTTTGTAAAATGAGAAACATTTTTATCTCTCGTACAATTTGTTTTATATTTATGTTAACGGTTTATGAAATATTTAAGTTTGTTAATGCTAAAAGTTTTGACTTAATAGGAAATGAATTATTATTGTTGGTGGACGTGTAAAACATTATTTAAAAATGCACTTACCACTTCTGAACGTGATATCTTTTCAATTTTTAAAGATAATTTGTAATAAAAACAAAATGGCATAATATATTCGAAAAACTAAGCAAGACAGGGCTATGCACTAGCATTTCTTATAATTTTGTCCTACTAAGTCAGTCCCTGAAATTTGGTTGAGTGGTTTCTGGACACCCTGTATATTTGATAAAAATACACACCAATAGCAGTCAATAGTTTTATTAATTTAGAAACAGAAAATGAAGTACAGGAGTTCCGAAATTGTGGAATCATTACAGATAGAGTAAACCATGAACTGGGTACCATATGGTTAAACCCCGTAGATTAATGTTAATGCCCACTGATCTGTCATGTCGGACAACCCATACTTGCTAAACGTGACGAATTTTGGGTTCATATCTATAAATGTTAGAGGGGTAATTATTTTAGAATAAAATTAAAATAAAACCACTGTTATACCTTTAGGACAGTATGAGGCACTTCATGAGCCCAAATATTGGCAAAGTGCACTTATTGAATATTTAGTTCAATACCATAAAGGAAAATGTCGTCTAAGGATTGCTGTAGTTCAGTTTCTGTTATTACCATTAATAAACAAATTAATTGATATTGGTTTTGTCTCTTTATCAAACTATATCCAGTGTTTCACAGACTCAGACATTGTAATCGCTAAATAGCTAATGTGTGAAAACGAGTAAATAGTTTTTCAATTTCATCACCTTTAAACAGTTTCTATATTTGTAAATTTTCAATCAAATTATTTATTTTAAGGATGAACCAAATATGTATGTAAATAAATGAGTTTTGTATGTTAAGTTTGTTGTTACGACGACCTGTCCTGTTGTTAATCCTTTAGCTTATACAAATCATAGATTTGAACCTTTGGAATAATCACTCAAATCCCATTTGATATTAATAATAGCTTTATTGTTGTTAAACACAATACATGCAATAGGCAACAATCATAGTGGGATAAGATATTTTCATTATACTACACCAAAAACAGCTGTCTTCTACACCTGTTCATAGACAAGTGAGTCCTTATTTTCCGTGCAGTAAATTTGACAGTGCACCAGCTGATTTTACTGTGCTCCACCTGATTTTACGGTGCAAGAGCTGATTTTACAAATAAACATATCAGTTTTATGTAAACAGCAGATTGATTTTGTCAATGAAAATATAACAGAAAATCAAACACGTTTTAATTGTTTTGATTTTTTTTTAATAGATGTTTTGATTAAAAGTATATTATTTTTTCGGTGTAATATAATGAAAAATACTGTACGTAACTCGCCTGGTAAGTTTTTCCGTGCTTGCATGAAAATCCTGCACTCTGCTGCGCCTCGTATGGGAACTATCATGCTCGCACGGAAAACCTTTATTACCCGACTTGTAACGTAATATACTATTACATAACATCATAACGCATTACAAGTTCATATCAATTAAATTACAATTCATGTATTCCTCCACAGAATAGAAAGCTTTTTGTCTGAGCCATTTTTAAAATTTTTTTCAGGCAAAGTTCTTGCATACAGAGGCAGTTTATTGAATAAAGTATAATGTTAATAATAACAACCATCTTATGAATTTTAGCTAGTCTTATACTACGAGCTACAATATCACATTTATTTCTAGTATTGTAACCATGTTTCACATACTGGTTCTCAAATTGCAATATATTTTGTTGGATATGAATTAAATTACAATAAATATACAGACAAGGCAAAGTCATAAACCCAAGTTCAGAAACACAAATCTATAGATTGTCTATTTGATAAACCAATAATGAGCTTTATAGTTTTTATTTTTGCATTATAAAACTCTCTGAAGGATCTGAATTGCCACAGAGTTGTACACCATACATCAGCATCAGACCATAATTCACACATGTCATAAAAACACATCCGAGCTGAGCCGCTGATTTAATTTTCTTAAAAGATAGATTACCCTAGATAGCCGTATGCAAAGATTCGATACTTACGACTTTAAAGTAAGCTTACTATCTAAATCAATGTTTCCTTTTCCAATAGAGTGTGGTTGTGAAAAGTACCTCGCAGGTGTCCGTCATACTATAACTTACCTTACACTTGTGAGGCTTCTTTGGTTTTTAAATTTTAAGCTTAACTCAATAATAAACCTTTAGTCAGACTGCACCAAAACAGCTGTTTTCAAACATGCAACTAGT
Source organism: Philaenus spumarius (assembly GCA_018207615.1). Taxonomy (NCBI): domain Eukaryota; kingdom Metazoa; phylum Arthropoda; class Insecta; order Hemiptera; family Aphrophoridae; genus Philaenus; species Philaenus spumarius. The sequence continues at coordinate 27,640 of JAGFPH010004484.1, read as the reverse complement.
CATGAAAGTTGTTGTTTTCAGATGTTTTAAAAAAGTGGTCAGCAAAATCAGCTGGTTTAACGGAAAATTTTGTCCGTACAGTACCGGATAATTCATAACAGTAAGACCAAAATACACTATTTTATTGTTGGTAACTATGAATCAGTGTTGGTGTGACAAAATGTCTACTAAAGATTTTAATTTGGCCTACCAGATATTTTGTAGAAAAAAAACTACAGAAGTTGCGTGAAAATTACTCCCAAGAAAAATCTAGCTGTAGATTTGGAGATTAAAAAATTTTTTTCGAAGATTAGAAATAAATTCAAACCTTCATTCTCGAAAAACAAAATTGAAGTTGGGAAATGAATAAGTTATCAGGATATTGTCAAACATCTACAAGTGTCGTCCAGAAAGTAAATAAAGTTTACTCACTAAGATATGTACCAATACCCAACCACTTCGATCGGATGCAAGCCAGTTAGCTCTGTCCTCTGCTTCAGTACGGCCGAGTTTTTTTGCTGAAAGGTCAAGCGCCCAACAAAAACCCTGCCAAATATGAGGTGCATAGTGTTGTTCTTTTTCTGAATGGACAAAATGTTCGGCATATTGGAATTTATAGACAAATAAAGAATGTACATAATGGATGCAATGAATGAGGCTTCAGTGAGAAAAAGGTTCATAATGTTTAATTAAGGAAGAACCAGTGTGCACAACAAAGATTTGAGTGGGGGGCCATCACTTGTTACAGACGAGTTGAAAATTCATGATCGCTCCAACACGAAATAGTGACAGAGCATCTTCTATACAAAAAAAAGTGTGCTACGCAGAGTGCCTGAGAATTTGACTGATGTCCATAAGAAAAAACGGATGGGGGGAGTTCTTGAATTTTTGACCCAATATTACTATGATGGTGACAAATTTCTTGACCGCATTGTAAAGGGAGATGAAACTTGGGTTTCATACAAGTCTCTGGAATCAAACATCAGTTTATGGAGTGGGTGCACTCAAACTCACCCAGAAAAGAAAAACCGAATTTAAACACCAGAAAGGTGATGGCAACAATTTTTTGGGACTGAAAGGGTTTGCTCCACGTAGAGTTTATGCTAAGAGCAGACACAATAAACTCAGAGACATAGGCCAATAGTAAGGAACTCTCCAGTGACTTAGACGCGCCATTCAAAACAAGAGATGTGAAATGTTGTTGGCAAAAGGGGTTGTGATTTATAACAATGCACAGAATCTTGCATCAGTAAGAACACTGCGGGAACTTCAGCGCCTGAAGGGAGAAATGTTTGGACGTACTCCTTGCAGCCCGGTCTTGGCATCAAGTAATTATTACTTATTCCTGAAACTAAAGGAATTTTTGGGAGGAAAACAGTTCGCAACCGATGAAGACCTCAAACAAGAAGTAATATTCTGGCTCAAATCTTTAGCGGTAGAAGAGTTCAACATGGGAATTGAAAACTGGTGCCACGTTACAATAAGTACCTTGAAAGTTATGGCGACTACATTGAAAAGTAGAGTAAGGAATCGTGACTATGCAAATAAAGTTTTATATTAATGTATTTTGTTTTTATTTGCTTATAAAAAATGTTCTTTACTTTCTGGACCACTCTCGTAAATAAAGATGAAAAGGAAATACTTCAGGATCATTTTTTCATAGAAGATGAAACTTAGGAAACCAGGGATGAAGAAGAACTAATAGTGGATGTCACAGAGGAACTACATTAGCCCAAGATGGTATAAAATCTGAACTGATAAAGTGTGAAGGCGTAATATTGGTGGAAGAAATATCCTCACCATTGATATGGTAAATAGAAGAATGGAATAACAGTATAATATGCCCAATATACAAGGAAGAAGTCATCTAGAATGTACTATCAAGTGTTCACATTGGTTAATGTGATATACACGATATTTTCAATAATTGTGAGTGAAAATATAAACCCAAATACAGAAATACCATATCATGATGGTTTTCACCATGATGGTCTTAGGAATTTAATCATGATGGTTTTCACCACGGTGTTCAACAATAGACCAGATATTTAGCATTTGACAGATTCTGGAGACAATAAGCCATGATTAGTTTTGGATAATCTTCAAAGTTAATCAGATTGATTGGTGCAAGGTTGAAAAATACAAGACAAGCTGTTGGAAATGTTTTATGACTACTAGTAATTGGTAAGCACTGACGAAAAAAGAAGAAAATTCTTTGGAAAAATATAGAACGGTTTGAAAGAAAAGCGTCCTGGCAGATGGTTTAGTTATGAATTGTGCAAGGAATCAAATAATCCATAAAAACACGTTTGAGATAATCTTAGATGTATGAGATTGTACAACAAGAAGTAACCCATCCAACAAAAAGGATATTTACAGCAACACCAGGCAGATCAAAATTGGTGTGGAGTCAATGGGAACGCAAAAATAACTGGTGCCCAAAATTGCAGGTCACTGACAAGAAATTATAACAAAAATCGCAAACCGCACACCTACAAAATCGGTGACCTAGTTTGGTGTAAAACACACCCATCTTAGTTCCAAAGTGAATAAGAGGGCAGCCAAGCTCATGCCGAGGTGGGCTGGACCTTTTAAGATTTTGGATTTTCTGACTCCAGTGACTGTTGCGCTATCTTTTACAATAGACAACTATTTTCTAAAGAAAGCACATGTGGAGCAGCTCAAACTTCATGTTTCCACAAGCGATCCCTTTTGCTCTCAGAGTACTTCTGATCTTTCTCGCCCTGCCTGATTTTAGTCTCTGGGTTTTGTTTCTCTTGGTCTAGCCAAGCTTTGAAATGCGGAGCCAAGCCGCATTTACTCTGAACCTGTTACCCTGGCCTTTTGTCGGACAAGCGCTTTGCTTTTGGATAGTTGGTTTTGGGAGGTTAAGAGTAATTTATTCGTCTTCCTTGATAGATGAAATATTCTCCCGGATTTGTCTCTAGGAACCAATAGACTGATCATCTATGTGGTTCCCTTTTAAATATTTTGTCCTTGGACACTTGTACATCGCACAACCGGCCGGCATCAGAGAGCGTCATGAACTCTACTGCATCTTTGTCAAATTCATCTTCGGATGAGGACATAGGGAGTCCATACCTTAGGTTTAGTTATTTCATTTTTCCTTTTGTGTTTGTTGTTTTGTTTTGGTGATAGTATGTTGACCGGGTCGGAACCAAAACTATATCTTATTCTTGCATGCCATGTGTATATATATATATATATATATATTCTAGATTAGTAACTCTAATCCCATGCCCCGAGTGAGTAAATCATTGTAAAATCGAAATTGTCAGTACTGTCAACCTTTTCCAATTCCTCTTTCTAAATCTGAAATTCAGTTTCTTGCCAAACATTTTACCTTTTAAATAATTCTTGGAGTCACCCTCACTCCACCTTTCACGGGGGGAGGCTGAAACACCCAGTTTCATTACAGCAACAAAATCCCTAAAAGTTAAACATTCTGCCACCAGTCGCCGCACACAACAGTACAGGCACAGCATTAAAAACATAGAATCTCTATTTCAAGCTGTACACAGCACAGTTGTTATTTTAATCGTACATTAATAGATCAGCTGTTTAGAAGGATTTAGCAGGGCCGCAGCTAGGGGGGGCAGAGGGAGGTCGTTTGCCCCGGGCGGCAAATTTTGGGGGCGGCAAAATTGAGGTTGCTTTTTTTTAACTGTACTATACAAAAAAGGTTGCTTTTGCTAACCGTTCTTATACTTTAGCCAATACAATAAAAAGGGCTCTTAAGAAAATACTTATATGAACGCCAGTGGTGAGGTGCAGAGATGGGAGCGGTGGACATGACTGTGCAAGGTAAAAGTCGTTTCTTATATTTTACAGGCGCGTAGAGTGGATCGCTGCCGCCCGCGCCATCCAACTCCTGTTCCCCTTCCCGCTCCCTGAGATGAGTCATCAGTCAGTTGTAACATAACCTTGCTACTAGTCAGACGTCGAGTCGATTGCTGTCAATTAATTGTGTTATGCTTATGCTAGTTCATTTTTGTACGTACGGTAACGTGTTTGAAAGTGGTTTTTTGAAGTGACTGTGAATTTTTATTTTTCACTCGTTTAATATAAACTAGGTAGGCTATAATTTTTATGCAATTTTATTATAATTTTTATATCAATATTATAACATTAAATTCATCTTCTTTGGTTCATGCATAGATCGTTTTTTATGATATTTGGTAAAGAAATTTTTGTTTATATTCTTCAAATGTTCAAACTTTTTGTAATTTTTTCAACACTGTTGTTTGAAAACAAAAACTTTTTTAAATCGCAACAAACAATTTCAAAAACTAAAACGAATTCGCTATAGTAATAATAACTAAAAACGATCACGGTGTTATAGTAATAATTCTTTGATATTGGTTCTGTCCTGTGATAAAATGTTACTATGTAATTTATATATAATTAAATATCAAATTATTGATTAATAAGTTATGATAAAGTCCTACAGTGATGTTAAATAGCAATATAATATGTTGTATTTATTTACTATTTGTTGAAAAAGAAGTTTGAAAAAGTAGGCCTGCTTAAATAAACCTGTACCTATTACCTAGAAAAATGTGAAGACGAAGCATTTGGCTTAACTCAAGAAGAAAAGTTCCGGGCTTCTCTCATGGAAATAATTGACAGAATTCTTAGCGAGATGAACACCAGATTCAATGCACTAAAAGACATATATTGTAAATTTGGTTTTTTGAGTGGCTCCCAAATAGACAAAACTGATGCAAAAGATTTACAAGTTAGAGCCAAAATGTTAGCCGACATTTACCCAGAAGATTTAAACAAAGACGAACTGGTTGATGAAATAGAGAGTTTTAAATTTCATGCCATTGAAATGGACAGTAGATTAAAAAATGCTACAGCACAATCTACTTTTAAAATAATTTATGAGAAAAACCTAGAAGAAGGCTACCCAAACATCACGACAGCTCTGCAAATATTTCTTACTCTACCAGTCTCTGTTGCTTCGGGTGAGAGGAGCTTCAGTAAACTGAAATTGATAAAAAACTATTTGAGAAGCACAATGAAACAACAAAGACTCGCCAATTTAAGTATTATCTCAATTGTACATGAAAGAGCGTCAAAAATTTCATTTTCTGACATTTGCTGCCAAAAATCAAGAAAAATAAAATTTATTTAATTTTTTAAACTTATTGAGAAACTGTATATGTATGGAGAGGGAGCTGTATATATTTCATACTGTTTGTTCACTGAATTTAATAAACATATTTTAAAGAATTTGTTTTTCTTTGTTCACTTAAAAATTATACTTGCAGATTTATGGTTTCATAATAATTTACCAATCTTAACTATTATTATATATTATTAGATTTTTAATAAGCTAATATCAAAAATATCATAAAAGGTTTGGGCCGTTTTCCTAAAAACGTTTGTGTGCCTCGTGTTAGCCGTAAAATGCCATTGGCGTTGAAAAAAATCCACAGTTGCGTGGTGGAAGGGGGCGGCAATTTTAGGACTTGCCCCCCCCCTAGAAAAATCTGTAGCTGCGGCGCTGGGATCTAGAACTTGACTGGGTACAGCCATGTCCGTTTTACCGAATAGGCACGTGCCTAGGGCGCTAGGCAATTGACATTTTTGGAAGGGCGCAAAGAATGGAAAAACAAAACAAAATTGCCGTGGTTGTGTCTGCATGCATCATTTATTGCGACACTGCTGAAAGCCGACCCAACTCACAGCCGCGCCCGGCGCCGTCTAGTGGTAAGCCAACAAACCAAAAATAATCCAAAGAAAATGTTAAAATGTGATTAAACGAATACTGTAAATAATGTAAATACTTCAAATGTAAAGAAGGGAGGGTGGGTGGTCCGTGATGCCTTGAGGTATGTTACACGCATTCCCACCGGAGACCAGTAGATACCTCGCGGCCAGGAGTGCCCATCCCCCCCAAAGCCTATGGCGCAAATTCCCCCCAAAACCTGCCTGTGG